>RJWT010023763.1:0-16696 GCA_004365215.1 Cuniculus paca | reverse complement strand
TTCTCTAACAGCTTTTAATATTCTGTTCTTGTTTTGAATTTCTGGAATCTTGATTATTATATGTGTGGGTGTAGATTTATTTTGGTTATGGCTAGCTGGAGTTCTATATGCCTCATTTATCTGAATATCACATCCTTTTCCTACGTTTGGGAAGTTTTCTACTACTACTTTTGTAAATAGAATTTTGATGTCATTTGTGTTGACCCCTGCTTTTTCACTGACACCTATTATTCTTAAATTATTTTGCTTTGCATCATCTTGCAATCATTGAATTGTTATTTTCTGATTCCTCATTATTTTTAAGAGGTCTTTCCTTTCACAATCACAAGCTGCAAACCTGCCTTCAGTGTCCGAAAGTCTATCTTCACTTTCTTTCAAGCAGTTTTGCCAGCTTTCAATAGAGTTTTTAACTTCCTGGATATCTCTTTGAATCTGCTTCATGCATTTGAAATCTCTCTTATATTGTTCATTCATGCTTTCCCTAATTTTCCTATGCTTCTCTATTTTTTTCTATGCCTTCTTTAGAGATGCTTAGCAATTCTCTTATTATGTTTTTTGTTTCTTCTTTTACCTGAGATAGTATTTCTGTTCTAATTTCTTTTATAACCTCATGGAATTGTCTCTTTACTTCAGTTGCCATCACTGCAGAAACTTCAGGTGTGCGACTCCCGATCTCTTTCATGTTTTCATCTCCTGGACTTTCTCTGCTTGGGTTGGAGTCCAGGGACTGCCTTTTGTGTCTTTGTCTTGACGTACTCCTGGTTTCTTCCATACATGTGGGTAGTGGGGTCCCAGGCACTTCCTACACATTGGCCATAACTTCTCTGGAGCATGACTATTTGGTTCTCTTGACTGGTGCTGGCTACAGGTATCCAATGGCAGCCACTAGGTGCTCTGGTGCAGGGCTGGCTTCTGTTTTTCCCAGCTCTTGCTGGTTACCTGGGGTGGAAGCATCCTGAGAGCTGCTGGAGTATGTGTGAGCAGGGCATGCTGATGCCTTCCCACTGAGCTGGTTACTGGCAAACAGTATCTCCCCTGCCTGTCTTTCTAAGTTCATTTCATGGTACAGCATTACAAGCATACTATAACGCAAATAAGTATAATTCCATATAATTATCATATATGTTTTATTTTTACTGTTCTTGATTACAGCTATTGGATAGAGTTCACATATTATTGCCTCACTTAAGAAGTTTTCTTGTTCCTTGAGTTCCATGTATCCCCAAGAATGTTTCTAAAATGTACAGCATCACACATTAAAATTTAGGTAACTTTTGGTTTATTTGGCCATTGCCCCCAATAAACTAAATCTGTGGAGGGCTGGGGTCTCATGGATTATTTCTGTATCTTCAGCACATCCTACAATGTGTTACCAGAGTAGATATTTAATAAAAGCTATATAAATAATTAAATGAATTTCAACCAACCACTAAGTCAAAAGAAAAATAACAGATTAATCTCATTTTTACTATAATTATAAATTGTTAAATGGCATAACTTTAGGGTAAATTTTCTCAGCTTAAGCATCAGGGTTTGTATAAATAGCTGGTTATAGATGTTTGTCCTGCATTATGAGAAGATCAATTCTTTTTTCTTCTTTTGCCTTTAAAGTTGTTTTAGTTTTTAGTGGAACTTTGCATACATCAAGTATGGTATGATATTATATAGATGGGGAGTTGAGAAAGAATGAGTTCTAATCCCTTAGTAATCTTGCGACCTCAGGATCTTTTTTGCAGTTGGACTGTGTGGAAGTTAATTTTAGTCACTGAATTGAAGCTGGAAAACCCCTTTGGGATTACATACTCCAACACTATTAGTTTGCATAGGAGGAAACTGTGTTGTACTGTGTTAGTTATTATGTGCCATAAGTATTTTGACTTACAGCCACAGAAGTTTACTCTCTCAAAGTTCTGGAAGCCGGGCATTCATGGATGAGGTGTTGGCAGAGCTATGATCTTGGGGAAGACTCTGAATAAGGAGAACTCTGCCTTGGCTCGTCCAACTTTTCATAGGTCCTAGCTTTGCTTGGTGCAGGGCCATATCCCTCCAGTTTCTGCCCCTGTCTTCACATGATCTTCTTCCTGGTGTCACTCCGTGTTTCCTCTCCTTGTTTGTTACATGGGAACATGTCACTGGGGTTAAGACTGAACCTAAGTCCAGAAGGACATCATTATGAAGTCTTTGTCCAAATAAAGTCACAATCTGATGTTTTAGAGGATGACTTTTTTGGGGTTCAGTACTCCACTCACTGTCACCACCTCCCCAAAGACCAAGAATGGAGAATTGTGGATACATTAGAGACTGTTTCCTGTCTCCTGGTAGGCACAGCTGCAGACCACCTGTTGATCTCACAGGGGCAGGAGCTTGGCTGTGATTCATTTTCTTCATTCACTCATATGTGTTCTGAAACACAGTGTTATCATCTGGATGTTTCTGCCCCCCATCATATAGTGATAATTGTTGTGAATGTGATGATTTCAGGACATGGGGTCTTTTAAAGGTGATTAGATTGTGAGAACAAAACCCACATAAATAAGATTCATTCCCTTATGAAAAGGACAATTGAGCTGCCTTACCCTCTTTTGCCATGTGAAGACATAACAAGAAGCCCCTTTCTATGTGAACACACCCCTCACTAATCACTGAATGCACCAGTTTATTGATCTTAGACTTTCCTTTTAACCACTTTAATTGCTTTTTCCTGGGCACATCTTCAGTTTTATATTTAGTGTTTCTTTTCTTGCTTCTCAGTGTGACATTGTATGATAAAGTATTCCATATCCGAATGAACCCTACACAGGATAAGTAATAGGTCACTATCAATTACAATAACATCATTCTGAACTAATTTCTCCAACAGGTTGCCTCAGTTCATGCAACTATTCAAGCTTCTGACATGTATTGGTCTATAAGGTTATACATTTCCCTTAGGACTGGATGTTTTCTAGGGGAAATAATGTTATTTTTCCCTATGAATGAGAAAAGTAGCTTGGATGCCTTAAACAATGACAGCGTAGCTCTGCTTACTTCCTTCCTTAGCCCTTACCTCTTTATTAGAAGAGATAAGCCTTCTGTCTAGCTGAGAACACAATTCCCATTCTGCACCTTTTAAAACATTGTGGAAACTCTACTCACATCTAGTGATTAAAACATATGGTTCTCATACTTTGCCATATCTTAAGATATATTCATTTAGAATTCCCTGTTAGTGAATTCAGTAAGGAACTGAATATAAGCCAGGCTCTGGAAAAAGCTTGCTTATGATCTTTGATGCTTGAAAAGAACTAGGTGTTGAAGCAAGCAAGAAATACATGTGTCAAATCTTAAACAGAAACAGGAAAAGTAATATAAATAGTAATTAAAAGAGTATTATCCCAAGTACGTAAGTAAACAATTTTACTTTTCCTGTTGCAAAGGCACCTCCCTCCCTTCTTGGATACATTCATGTTCTCTTTGTTATGGCCACACCGTTGGATGACACATTTTAGTTTCCCATCAAGTTAGGAAAGCCAGTGAATGAGTGAATGGGATGTAACATATGGAATTGTTAGGAAATGTGACGTTCTCAAATTCTGGATGGGCCCCTTAATAGTGCTCCTTCATTATCTGCCCCATTCTAGTGGACTGTAATGAAGTCTACCATCACCAAGGTCACCTTTAAACATGCAGCCTGAAGAGATTGCTGAATGACCTGCTGATCTTGGTGACCTGTGCACATGCTTGATGCTGTTCTTTGAATAAGAAATTTTTGTGTTTAAGCCAAGAAACATTGTTATAGTTGATAGCTTACTTGTTTTATGCAGTACCAAAATTAATTAACATTTTAAAAAGCAAGACTTTATTTATGCCTGATATTCTAAAGTATACATTTTAGGAAGTGTAAATTTTAACTGGTTCTGAATTATGGGATCTGATTTTAATACATCAAGGTAGGAGTAGGAGTGGATTTTTAAGATATGTGACAAGTTAGGGCAAAAATTAAAGAAAGATTTTTGTTCTAATAATCTTGGAAGGGCAAGTAGCAAATCAGTTTGAACAAAGCAGATTTTAAGTGATTCAAGTGGATAATTAGATTCTAGAAAGCTTTTAATATCTAGCTAAATATTTTGATTTTATAACTTTGACAATACATATACTTCATTGCTGACACAATGAAGTACTGTACTAAACTTGATCTTACACACATAGCTTGAAGCCTAATAGAACTGTCTCTGGAAGTCCAAATAAGGAGGTGTGTGTACTAGTTTTATATGAATTACTAAGACCAAAACTGTTAGGTTGAAAGTTGGAATTGCTCGTCCAGTTATGAAATGATATTTATCTTTTAATTTATCAATTCTTTTTTTTTGGTACCAGGAACCAAACTCATGACCTCGCACTTGGCAGGCAAGCACTGTGGCCCTGAGCTATATACCCAGTTGAGTCTATCGATTCTAAATCTTATGTCTTTTCTTCTGTTTTGTAAATAAAATTTAAAAAGCAGAAAATAATCAATTCAAACTGCCTCTCAGCATGATCAAAGTTTACCCAATTGTATTTGTGAAATGAGGAATATTTATTCTGCAGAACTAAATTACATGTTAAACAATTAATTTCTTTTACTCAAAGAACTGTCAATTGAAAAGAAGAAAAAGACAGTATAAGAACATTTATATTAATTATAGCTGTATCTAAGGGCATGTAAGTCAGGTCCTAAGAAGACGTTACTGTGTACAGTGTAGGGTGACTCAAATTGCAGGATAGTGTTCAGGGTAGTTTTCCTGAGCTGTGGGAACTGCAGTCAGCAAGGGGACATTGATTCTCCCTAAGCATCATCAATTATTTTGGAAGATCATGAGGTCCAAAAGACTGGGGATGGAGCTGTCAAAGAGCTATGCATACATAAAGAGGCAGGGGATGCACTATGAAGGAAACGGGAGACCACAGATAAATCAGGAGGAAATGAGCCATTCAATAGCGACTTGGCTCATTGAACTTTCCTCAGTGTGGAGAATGAGAGTTAAATGGAAAGAGGGAATAAAGTAGGACCAGACATCATAAAACAAAGTTTCGGGTGTACCTATTTTAAGTACATTAGAGTCTGTCTGGGAAACTGCTCAGACAGTGGTTAAAGAAGTGGGATAAATAGCACTGGCATCCTCGGTGAGGTATTTAGAACTGCTTAAATGCTTCTTATCAGGGTACCGATAAATTCATTTAGGAGGAAGAGAAAGAAAACTTGTATCAGACTAATGCATCTTACGTTAATTTTCTTTTGACCTCCTTTTCTCTGTTTAACTGAAGTCTTCGTTTCCTCATTTTAATTCTCATATCCCTCATCATTAATTCCTAAAATAGGTTGTGTTTAGCATGATCATCTGGAAATAACTTAAACAAAGTGTTTATACATAAACCCAGCTTTCTGATCTCCAAGGACTCTCGAGATGATTAATGATGGCTAGTTAAATATTGCATCAGTCAATAACAAAAAGCAAACATGGGAGAAGAGCAAGTAAACTTCAGATTCTTCTTCTAAGGACAGGATGTGGGAAAGGAAATGTGCCTTGCAGTAGCTCCTTCCCCACAATCTGACATGCCCTGTGACATGCTTACAGATCCTTCAGTGTGACTCACTGGTTACATAGGTCCTTGTCTGTGTTTTATGTTAAGAATGAAGAACAAGAAGCCTTAGAATTACAATTTACCAGATTTATTGATTACTTATTCATTAACTATTTCTTGACTACCTACTTTGTGTTAGGCGTGAGAATGGGTCCGGGGTAAACTGCAGTGGAAGAATTTCCATAATCCCTTCTTTCGCAGATGAAACAAACATTAAGCAAATAAGTATAATAAAGTATAATAAACTAAGACATGTTTTATAATGGGAAGATGAAGGGCATAATTCAGGCATATAACAGGGAGTTAATTCTAATCAGTAGGCTACAGAATTTCTTCCTGAGAAACTTTTATTTGGATTGAGATTTAGAGGAACAATGAGATGAGCCAAAAGAAACTGTTGGGAAGCAGAGGGCCTTTGGTAGAAAGATTGTTGGCTAAGAACATGAACAGCTTAGTGAGATAAAGTGAAGCGAAAGAATTTCAGTATATTTGGAGAATGAAATATGTGCCAAGGGATCCAGAAATCAATCTGGAGATGAATCTGTAGGCACAGGTCTTGTAGTAAATGCAAGACCTTATGTTGAATTTTGTCTTAGGAACAGTGAAAATCCATTGAAAAGTTTCAGGCAGTTAGAGCTCAGTGCCATAGGATAGAGAGTGAATAAGCAGCAAGCAAGACAAGAGGTTGCAAGACCTGGCAGCAACACTTCCCGTGTATAAGAGAGATGACATATGCATGCACCCAGGTGGAAATAGCCTGAATAGAGAGAATGGGACAAGTTCAAGTGTTATCTAGAAAGCTTTCTAAAATGGTGGGATCAGTTAAGGCTTTGAGGTAGCTGGTTCCAGAAACAGATAGATGGTATTTTATTTTCTACAACAAAGGAACTCAAAGGAATGGAAAAGTTTTAGAGGGAAAACTATTAAATTTATTCTGAATTATTATGAGATCTAAGTAAAAATTAGATGGTTGTATATTCTTGTCTAAAACTCAAGAGGCATCTGGAATGGAGTGTATGTGTATTATACATATATTTGGGAAATATTCATATATAGAAGATAAGAAGTTGATAATAAATGAGATGACTGAAATTGCTTGTGTTCCACAGATAAGAAAGAAGTGACAAGTAGGTAAAGAGGCCCTCTATAAGAGACAAGAGAAGTGTTTAGGAAGTAGGAAATAATCAAGGAAATGTCAGCAAAGTCATGGACATAATGTTCTAAGGAGAAATATTTCTCTTGAATATTAGCAGAAGTAAGGACCCAAAACTGTTAATATGGCCAAAAGAACATAGATTGTTATTGTTGTCTGCAGGAAAAGGAAGTCCAGTAGGTTGATAGGAATGGAAGTCAGAGCCAGTGAGACATTATGAATCTGAGTCTTAGTAGAGATGGAATTACTGGAAGGGTAGTTGAGGTCCATTGAAAGTTGCTGTGATTTTATAATAACCTTAGAGTATTTAAACATTAATGAGAAGAGACCAGTTTGATGATTGTCTTAGTTACTTCCTTGTTACAGGGACAAAATACCCACAAATTAAAGGAGTAAAGGTTTATTTCAGCTCAGTTTGTAGAGGTTTCAGTCCACAGTTGGCTGGATCCAAGGCAGGGAGGGATGGGAAAGGGACATGGCTGAGGAGAAACAATTTATAGTGTAGCAGGTGGGAAGTAAGAAGCAGCAAAGCAACAAGTCTCCCTTTCCCTTTTACTCAGTTCAGGCTATAAAACTATTGACTGGTGCCACTCCATTATCCACACTCAGTACTATGCTAATTTGTGGACTTAGATATCACACTTTTAAGTCATATTCGCACACTCTAGATTCAGCCACCTCCAAAAATCTTCACCTATGAGCTCAGGAGGCTTTGGGGGACATACAAACCAGAACAATAATACAGACAAGAGATATGCAACAGAAGGAAGAACTCTGAGCTGCATATCCATAAGTAGCATAGGGACTCTGATATTAAAGGCTGAGGCCTGGTATTATAGAGGTGGGGTCACTCTATCACATGTCTTTTCACATGGAGAACTTGAAAGTTATCAACGCGAGGTTGAATACATTTGTGGGGGAGATCATGGACTATTTTAAGATAAAAAGATACTGACTTTCAGATATTTCCATTTTGAAAACTCATGAGTCAGATCACTGAA
The DNA here is from genome assembly GCA_004365215.1 of Cuniculus paca. NCBI lineage: Eukaryota > Metazoa > Chordata > Mammalia > Rodentia > Cuniculidae > Cuniculus > Cuniculus paca. The sequence goes on along the minus strand of RJWT010023763.1, from coordinate 8,941 downwards.
ACAAAAATGAGAGCAAGGACCCTCCCCAGAGGAAGGTTACCTGCAGCAGAGACATTCTGGGCCCCATTCTAGAGATCTGACTAGAGAGTGCAGTCACTGTGACCACCCACAGCATTTGACTAAATTCAGACATTTCTGGCACAGGTAGAATTTCATCACTTTTTTAAGGAATAGGGCGATGCCTTGTTGATGGGTGAATATGGAGGAGGTATGAAGATGTTTTATGAAAAATATTGCCCACTCCCAACTCCCCTTTTTCTTGGCATGTATCTTTACCACCTTTTGCTTTACTTACATAATTATCATTATTTGGAGCCATCAGAATAATAAGAGGTATTTAATAGTGCAATTAGCTTTGAAATAAAGGAGTAAAGATAAATTATTTTTTCTCTATGAAGTTTTAAGTAATCTCTACTTTGATATTCAATTGTTAGTCACTTTATGTTGAAAATATGTTCTGAAAAATGTGTTATTGAACAGTTTTCTCATTGTGTGAATATAGTGTAGTCACATACACCTAGATAACAGAGCCAACTACACACCTAGGCTACATGGTACAGTTGTTACAGGTAAACCTGCACATCATGGCACTGTACTACATACTACAGGTGGTTTGAACATAAGAGCATTTGTGTATTGAAACACATCCAATGAGAGAAAAGAAAGCCATCATTGACTTGGCCTTCACATGAGTGAAGGTCCTTTTCAGACATTTATCTCTGGAATGGAGAGGGCTCACTCACATTAATGATTTGCTGTGGCAGGACATTTTCTTCCCAAATCCTCTTATTTGTAGTTTCCAAAAATTCTTCTGTTGGTCTCATACTAACACTCTTACTTTCTTATTATGTAATACATAGTGATTCTTGAATACTTAATCCACCAAGTGCCTCCAGTAAATTCAACATCCTACTAGGAATTGGGGATGCTTTCCATCTTTCCTTCCTTCTGTCTTTCTTTCCTTCTCAAAGAAACAGAAATTCAATAACATATATATGTGGTATGAAAAGAAATGCCATGAATGTCTTTAAATTTTTAAAAAATTGTTACAGTAAAAGATACATTGCCATTAATCCTTCTTACATACTCCTCTTTGCTTTGAACTCAAACTTGTCCTTCGACTGCAATCACCCTAGTGCTGAGAGGGTTACTGTCTATGTCCGCTCTGTAGCCTGAGTCACTAAAGGTTACTTCACACCTGGCAGAGGCCCCTTCTAGAATTTTTGTTGGTCCTCAGTCATCAGTGGAGTGGGTCCTTTAATAGTTTCCTTAACTGTGCACTTGTTCTTTGGATCTTGGCTATGGTGACATAGAACTGCCTGACTGGTGAGCAATCATGTTACTGCTTCTCTGCTTTTACAGTGCTTTTAACTTTGGGTAATTTTAATGTAATTGTTCAGGTCAATTCTTCTTCCTTGGAATATTACAAATGGGTTTTGTATGCATAAGGGCCATCAGGAACCAAAAATGAAGTGGCTAAACACAAGAAAAAAGGGTGCAGTTGAGAGACAGTAGTCATGACAGCATGAAAGGCATGAGGCTACTGCTGGTGTAACATGGCAAGTGGTTCCAATGCAGATTTTTCTTATAAGTAAGAGTGCACTCAAAATAATGATAAAAATATACTACACTAAGTACATGAACCATTAGCATAGGCACTTATCATCGTTATAATGTATCACATATTATATGTAACTGTATGTGCTATACTTTTATACAATTGGAAGCATAGTAGGTTTTTCATACCAGCACCAGCGAAGATGCATAAGACATGCATTATGCTATGATGTCACTGGGTGATAGAAAGTTTTCAGCTTGCTGGGATTACAGGTGTGAGCCACCACACCCGGCTTCAGCTCCATTATTATCTTAGCAGACCACTACCACTTATATGGCCCATCATTGACTAAAATGTCACTATGAGACACATGACTGTATTAAGAGTCAACACTAAAGCTAATAAGCATCAAGCACATGATCCATTAGGTTAACAATAATATGTACGGGGAAAAGTATTTGATTAATTTGGTAATTTTCAACTGTCATTATCTAAAGCTTACTGTATAGTATAACCAACTTAGATTTTATGTAGGGACTTGTATAGCTCATTAATCATAATCAAAACTTTAGTCCTTGCTGTATTTCTGTATAATCTTTATCCTTTGGCTACAGTGAAAAAAATTAGTATCCTCTACAAGTATTTGTCGACTTGAAGTTCTTCAGCAGTCTCTTTTTAGCAGAATGGTCAGCTTTCTATCTTATCTTTTTCAGTTCTCTTCTACTTGAGACATCTTGGAAATGTTCTTCATGAGTTAGTGATACTATATTCTGTTCAGCAAATAGCACAACACCTATAAAAATGTCATACAGTTAAGGTTAGAAAGCTTCTTGGAGGCGAGTTAGAAGCCAACTCTCCTGACCCCCAATTGCTTTCTGTCACTGGTTCATGCTATATTACCATTTGTCTATTAAACTTTATCATTTTTATATTTGCAGTCATTAAAATATAAGTCTATTGCAGTACAAAGCTAGACAGTGAAATTTCTATGGGAAGATTTTTCCATCACGAAGGATACCAAGGGCACTCATTTACTCAGTACCTCTGATATTTCTAGCAACAGAGCCATCCTAAAACAACTTTCTTGTCTTTTAATGAAGGATGAATGCTTCAATAAAAGTTGAAGTGAAGTAGCAGGTGAGAATGACAATATTTCAAATTTTTATATAGTTTGTCACATTTTTCCCTGAGGCAGACTGCACTGAAGGAGATTTCTAGAAGTATAATAGAACATAATATTCTTCACAAGTGGATTTATTAGCATCTCTCTGGGGGTCAGAAGACACACACAAAGCAGCTTTTTTATTTTGTGGACTAATTTTTCCACCAGTTTTTGTTATAGACACATGAACATGTTTTGTGCCTTCCGAGGAAAATTACTGACCAGAGCATTCAGAAGTTCTGCTTTGTGGGGCTTAAAATTTATTTATAAAAACTAAATGATCATTTTAACATTCAGATGTTTTATGGATTTACAATAAAAACCAGTATCTCTTCCATCTTTATTTTTCTATACATGGACAATGTTGACAGAAGAGTGACTTCTGCTTGTTCGGGGCACTGCAGGGACTACGTTCACAAGTTCATAGGAATGTGGCTTTTGTGAAGTTATGGGAAGAAAGTGAGGGTGTGTATACCCCAAGTACTTCCTGACTAGTTCTGTACTTAACTAAAGTTAGGATAGGTTTCTGCAAAAGCACAATACTGAGAAAGTGTGACCCAAAGCAGTTAACAGAGTGCTAAGAAAAAGATAGGAAACTTCATTTTTTCCTATTGGTCACTGCTTTGACATACCCTTTTGTGAATCAACACATGCACATGTGTAAGGATTTACCCATTCTGCCTTAATTTATTCCTTTGGCAGTCTACGAGAAGTAGGTAGGGAGGTAGAAAGATAATTTTGGAGATTAATTTCTGGGCCAGGGCTTATTTAGTATGTATCCATCTTTAAAAATATTTTACTATGATGATTTTTCATTTATATATTAATGTTTCTAATGTCCAAGGTGAAATTTACGAAGGGCTAGATGAAAGAGATAACAGGAATAGACCTTTGCCATTGGAGAAGATCCAGGATTGAAATGAAGCGAACGTTATCATGCATCTGAAGCATATGCATTTTGCCTTACAGTCAACATGTGGGTCTATTCTGGGAAGTGAGGATTATAATTATGTAAAACATTATGTTTGAACTCCAAGCTCAGAAATTTGAAAACTAGCTCGAGCATGGATATGTCACCGTGAATTTTGATTACATATATTAGCACCTTACAACCTTATTGCATTTCCTGATTGGCTTCCCCAGAAGTAGCACATCCATCTTTTCTCTTCATGTTCCTGGCAACACTTCCATAACTGCCCTTAGGATTCCTTCTTCCATGTTCTTTATGACTCAGCATCCTGGCTTTCTTCTGATTTGGTGGATAACTTAGAAGTGTCCTTCGATATTACATCTCCCATGGGCAATGATTTGTCTTTGATTTTTCTTGTTTTCTCCAACCTGACAATACATCAGCAGATACTGATGGATCTATCTCATAATCAATTCTGAACTCCACCATTTCTCACTATACCACAGCTTTACCACACTTTCTTAAATTGTCATTAATGAAAGGTCTCATAATTGCCTGCCTAATTCTATACTTAAGCCTTCTCAGTTCCCACAGTCTAATTGTGGTTCATCACAAGAACACTCCTTTTATGGTCAAACCAAATCACTTCCTTATTTGAAAACTTTGAAGACACTCTCTCCTGTATTTCTTATTTTAGAGTTCACATCATCTGCACAAGTAAAAAGACACTTTTACAGCAGCAGAGGCAGGCAATTATTTGATTATCATTTCATCCTCAATGCTTAACACAATGTCTAGCACACAGTAGGAGGTTAGTAAATTTTTGGTGAATGAATCAGTAAATGAGTATGTTATTGTTGCCAAGAAGTCTAGTAGAATCATCAGAAAAGCCTCTGTGTGAGGATTTCGGACACCTCTCACTCACTGGGGAAGTTCTTCTAGGTGATAAGGAGGGAATCTGTTTAAAAATTCAAATAGGAATAGCTTCAAGGTGAGTAACTCATTGACAGAATTTTAAATGGTCACTTTTCTCCCTGGTGATCAATTCCATCTTACAAATTTGCTGTGGAAGACTAATTCTGAAGGTCAGTGAGAGAATCCTGGGTAAGTTCTCTTTCCAGTATCAGGTTAAAGATGACTTGAGACTTCAAAGTGAAGACTTCTTATTCTTGGCCTTACTTGGCCAGCACATCTTTCCCATTCCAAGTGTCAAAGGAGCTGGAAAAATGCCCAGTGCTGTGGAAGAAAATAAAAAAAGGTACAGATGACCAAGAAAACTGTTTGTAAAGTGGGGTCTTCAAAGATCCAAGGAGAGAGCCCTGGGGTAGAGAAGAAGCCTTTATGGCTGTAGGTGATGGATGCTTTGTCCACATGAGTGGTTAGCTACTGGGAAGGATGCTAAACTGCTTCTGGCTGACTAGAATCTGCACTAATCAGGATGTCAAGTAATAGCATGACCAAAATGTGTGTCTGTTAGCGCCAAAGATTAAAATTAGAAAACAGACACAGACTAGTCCAAGGGCGGTTGGAGTAGGAGGACAGCAGGACTTTTTCTTCCCTTAAATAAAACTCTGGTTTTCAACATTGTGATTTTGTAGTATCAAGGAATATTTCTAAATGAATATCAGATAATATCTCATCCAAGCTTCTAACACTGCATCTTCCCTAAGTGATTAAATGCTGTTCACATTTATAGTATGCTATAGGTAATTCTGTTACCATCTTATGCTTGAAAAAAGTCAAATTTCTTCTTTTTTACTAGTCTGGCCAGATGTTTTATGACAAATAGACACAGTTGGAGTTTATAGTTTCCCACAAAATAAGGTATTTAGCAACTAGACAGTTGGTCCCAATCTTTAAACTAAGATACTTGCAGGGAACAATTTTCATTAAAATTGAAATATCTTTCCAATTATCTGTTTTCAGTTAGTATTTTCTCAGTAGTCTTCTCATATCCATTAGAATCATCAGTCATTTTATCTTGCAAAATAATGTCATATTAATTATCTTTAATCGTTGGTTCTAAAATTGATAAAATAGCTACAGTGATAATTTATTTCTTACTTCTAGGCATGTATATATTTGTGATGAATTAACTTTGAGTTAAACTTTATGTGTGCTTATATTTATAATTGTTAACACCTGAATAACATTCTGTTACTAGTATTCCTCAGTCATGTTAACATTTATCTGTTTGTTTTATGCTGCTCTAACAGAATATTTCAGACTGGGTAATTTATAATCAACAAAAAATTATTGACTAGTGGTTCTGTAAGCAGGGAAGTCCAAGAATGGGAGGGGAACATCTCCCAAAAGCCTTCTTGCTGTGTTATCCCATGTCAGAAGGTGGAAGAGTAAAGAGAAGTCGAGGGCAAGTGGTCAAGAGGAAGGGAGAGACAGAGAGAGAGAGAGAGAGAACCCTACTTCTCAACACTGTTGCCTTGGTGATAAAATTTCCAGTACATGCCTTTTTGGGGAGACACATTAGACTATTTCACATACCAACCTGGAGTTATGTATCTGCTTTGAAGAGATGTAAAATACAATACAAGGTTCCATTTTGCATGCTCATTTTGCATTTTTCATTGTCTGCTCTGCCATATTCTCCTTCTCATACTTGCTATGTCTGATTTCTTGGTATACTGATTGTAAAAAGTCCTGGGGAGAATGAAGTGGGTCATTCTGTTTGAACAGAGGTGTTCCACTGTCCACTCCTTGATTCTGAGGAGAAGGTGATGGAACAGTAGATCTTTCTGGGTGGTGATATTGCCTGTGACTTTACATGACCTGGAGGAAGTAGGTGGGTGTTTAATATTCTTTTGTCCTCTCCGGGTCAGGGAAAATCATTCTGAACACCATGAACACCAGTGACCCAAAAAGATCAGATTCTAGAATTACATTTCCTAACATACAATTTTACTCAGTTGAAACTTGAATTTGGATGTACTTCGACATTAACAAGTTAGGAAAATATTCGATTTACTGGAAACATTACAGTTTGGGAGACTTACCATATGTTGTGCACTCAGAAACCCACATTCATGATGTACACAGTTATCAAGGGCAGAGGATTTATCTTCTGGATCTCCATCTTTTGGGGGAGTTAAGAAGATTGGTTAGTCCACGAGTTACCTGTCTACTCCATCAGTGCAGGTTTCCTTGTTAATCTGGATCGTGTCCTGAGTCCCTGATATAGGAATCTCGAATTTGAAATTGACAGCACAGATTCAACTTAGTAGTTATTATGGTGGACTTCAATACCAAGTTTTCATGAATAAATCAAAAGAGATAATACTATGTCTATTGTTTATACACTATTAAATTGATTTGTCTGTGTTATAGTGACTAATTGTGTAAAAATCTTCAAGGAAAAATTGCTGCAGTTGTATAAGCAGAAAAGAATAAGAAAACAACCTATTAGTTGATACACACTATTTGTTCAAGTTACACTAAGATATTTAAGTGGAAATGAGTGACATATAATAATATGACATGTGCCTTGCAGCCACAAATACCCAGTTTTGAATACTCATTGTTACTCAGGATGACTGAGCAGTAAGGACTGTGTGAGTAGCATCTGTGAGTACCAGTTTATTCATCTTTAATATGGAAATAATAGCAGACTGGAGTCAATGTTTGTAATCATCCAGGACAGTATTTCACCCTCAGAAGGTAATGCAAATTCAGTAATTATTATTTTAATGCATCATTCTTGATAATGTTTTATCTTACATTATTATGTTCATTTCATAATTTTTATAAAATATGATGTGATTGAAATTTACATTGAAATTTATACTAAAAAGTATTATAGTAAAATACCCATTGTCATTAATCCCTCAAAATAGTCACCTTTACTTCAAATACACTTATCCCATCATTCTTGCCACTTTCTAAAATAGCTCTGGAGGCCCTTTTTCAGTAGTATCTTTAGTTGTGCAGTTTTAGTTGCCTTTATATCCTGAATTGATTCAAAATGTTTACCTTTCATAGTTTTGACATTAGTGAATAGCAAGAAAACATATAGTACCAGATCTCATGAAGAAACTGGGTGAGGATACAACATTTTACTTTTCCTTTGGATGACATGCAGGAGCAGCAGCATTCACTGAATTTTTTTAAGCACAGTTTATAAAGACAATTAAAGAAGAGTATTTTCAGAAACTGGCAAGGGGGTTTCCATCATGGCCAACTAGTGGCAGCTCTAAGTGAGAAAGATTCCAAAGATGGCGTCTGGGAAACCCAGGTATACACAAACAGAGATGTCAAAGAAAGTCAGATATGGGGGGTGCAGTGAGTGGAAGGAGAGACAAACAAAAATCCACATCCAGAATCAACAGGGTTTAAAAAGGAAAGTGATATCCCTCCTGGAGCCGGTACCCCATACACTGCAGTTCCAACATTGCCATCTTGGGAGAGGATTCAATATTCTGAAAGGAGAGAGACTGCATTTTGGTAGAGCCTGGTCACTGGAATAGGCTCAAACTTTCCTATTCTCCCCACTGGGGAAAGAAGCCCAGCAAATAAGGTATTTGTGAACCAGGAGACCAATGCAACTGAAAGTTGGTGGGAGTCTGAGAAAGCGCCTTCAGGCATTTGGGAAGTAATTGCACAATCCTTGTTAGGGACATGAATAAGAGTAAGCAGAAGAATAAAGGATACAAAATAGAAAAATAATGCAATGGCAGGAATCAGTAAACACCTTTCAAAGATAACTCTTAATGAGAATTGTGTAAACTCCCCAGTCAAGAAACACAGATTGGCAGATTGAATCAAAAAACAAAACTCAAGTGTATGGTGAAGAAAAGAGAAACTCCTACTCTTTAAAGAAGCTCATAGACTAAACATCAAAGGATAAAAAACAATATTTCATGTAATGGGAGCCTGAAAGCCAGCAGGAGTAGCTATCTATTTTTAAGGCAAAGCAGTCTTTAAGCAAAAACTGATTAGAAGAGACAAAGAAGGTCACTATATCTTGGTAAAGGGCACAATTCAACAGGGAGAGATAACAATTGTAAATACACATGCACCAAATACTGTCACACTCAACTTCATAAAACAAATTTTACTAAACATAAAAGATCAGATAACATTAATACAATCATAGTGGTGGACTTCAATACCAAGTTTTCACAAATAAATCAATTAGACAAAAAATCAGCAAAAAAAAAATCACAATTGAACCACATCTTTATAGACATGGATTTAATAGGTATCTACAGAGTACTGAGCCCAAAAACAGAATGCACATTCTCAGCATCACATACAACTTTCCCCAGAATGGACTATATCCTAAGCCATAAAGTTTGCT
>RJWT010023762.1:0-16706 GCA_004365215.1 Cuniculus paca | reverse complement strand
CGGGGAGGGCTCTATTGCTGAACCAGGCAATATGTGCTGAATGCAGTTAGGAGCTGGGGCCTCATTGGAGGTGGGTCACTGGGGTATGACCTGGAAGGGTGTACTCTTGTCACCAGCTTTACCCTTTTTTCTCTGCTTCTTGGCTGCCAAATGTTAAGTAGCTTCTTTCCTTCATTCTGGTCCATCATGCCATTTCTGCTTTGGAGCTAGCGAGTGCCAGAATCCCACAAAACCATGAGTCAAATTGAACCTCCCTTTTATTAAGTTGCAGGTGTCAGTTCTCTTGTCCCAGTGGTGGGTAACTGACTAATACACCAATGGACAATGAAACAACTTTGGATCAAGATCCTTTCCAAAAGCAATGAGGTCTATAATCCTATAGGAATTGTGTAAATGTTCTTCCTTGGTTTAATAAAAAAAAAAATCAATGCTGGCTACAAGTACGATGAGATATTAGAAACCTCACCAAGTGTTTGAAAAATAACTCAGTATTCTAACTGTGCAAACTTTTGGTCACTTTGTAAAGTAAGAAAAGGAGAATTGAAATCCAAATCTCATTGGTTCTTGAAATCATTTTTCTAGTGTGTGATGTGTTTCACTCTTTTTTTAAAATTAAATATAACTATAATGTACTTTTTGTCCTAAAATGGTTTTGTTCCATGACCTAAACCAAAAAATTTTCAATAAGAAATTATTTGAATTATCCAATGCATATAATAACATATAATATATTAGATAAAAATAATAAAATCTGTTTGTACACTGGCAGATTTCAGCCATAGAAAAATTTTTGGGAGGGGGGAATAATTCATACTGTATTTTATTTTCTCATAGCAACAATGTCAAATAGCCAATACCATCTCAGAAAAGTTCTGTGATGTAACTATTTAGAAAAGTCACTGAAAATAATCAAATTGTATAGTCTAGAAATCAATAAGCATGATTAGAGTTTGCTATTTGGTATAAAGATATGTCTAATGGCATATCTTTTATAAGATAGTGCCAAAGTAAATTGTTTTATAAGATAGTGCCAAAGTAAATTGTTTTATAAAGATAGTGACAAAGTAAATTGTTTTATAAGATAGTGCCAAAGTAAATTTTTTTAAGTCTCATCCATGTCTAACACTCAAGGTTTAAAAAACCCATCATGGAATTCATTTAACACTCACTACCAAGAAATATAAATGAAACCAAATTTATTTATCAATTATAGTTAAATACTGCACTATGTATATTTTTGAGAATAAAATTCTTAAGATGAAAACACAAAAGCAGGTCTTATCTCTTTATTAATGGCCTAAAAATACTGTTTGAAATGATTATTCCATCACAGAGTTAACTTTTAAAAAATGTCTTTGTAAAATGGCCCATCTATCAGGTTTAAGTGTGCAGTGCTCTAAATTCTTTTCTACTAACTTCGACCACACAAAACCAATGCCCTGAAGCTAACTTCAACAACGATTTATGCATTTTCCTACCCACATAAATCTGTTATAAAGCAATTATTCAGCTATATTTTGTCATCTACTTATTTTAATAATACTTGCAGGTATGTTTATTCTGGCACATTATTTATCAAGTCATGAAATAACAGTTTGATAGCAAATTAAAGTTCTCATGGTATTTTAATCAGTTTTGTGAACTTCAGGTATGGTAGTTCAAACGTTCATTTTCAATTTTTACATGAATCCTTAAAAATTAAAATACATACTTTTTAAATGATTAAAATAAAGCTTGAAGGACCCCAGATACTACATAATTACAAAGTTAACTGTGTTCTAATGATGACCTATGTTTGGAGTATGATGAAATGATTTAATTAATTCAGAAACAGTGAATAATGTTCAACAGAACCATTCACACTGTGTATATTTATCTAAATATTTTAAATTATAACAAAAATACAAATTCAATACAAATGGGTAGATGAAATACCAATTCTTCAATTGTTTTGTATATTTAGTTTAAGGTTCATCATAAGCAATAAGTGTACTTGATATACTTTGCAATTTTCTTTGTGTCTCTTTTACAACAAATAATTTCAATCTATATTCATATAATTCTGTATAAAATACAATCTAAATTTTTAGGATGAATTCTGTTTTTGTTTTTTTGTTTGTTTGTTTTTTGTTTTTTTGGTACTGGAAATTGAACTCACAACCTCATGCTTACCAGGTAAGTACTTAAACCACTGGGCTAAATCCCTGGCCCTAGGATGAATTTTTTTACATTAAGTTATACCCAGTGCTCACTTCAGCAGCACATATAATAAAACTGGAATGTAGAGAAGATAGTATGGCTCCTGCACAAGATGACATTCAAATTTTGAAATACTCCATATTTTTCAACTGATCTTTCATGACAAACCAATAGCCAAAATCATATTAAATATTCAAAAACTGAAAGCTTTCACTCTAAAATCAAGTACAATACAAGGATGTCCACTATCACCACTCTTTTTCAATATAGTTCTGGAAATATTAGCCAGAGCAATTAGATGACAGAGAAAAATAAAAGGACTATAAATGGATAGAAAAAGTGTAAAGTTAAATTATTATTTGTGAATGACATGATACTTTACATAGAAGATCCCAAAAACTCCATAAAAGACTTCTAGGAATTAATAATAAAATTCAGTAGTGTAGCAGAATACAAAGTTCACATTCAAAAATCAATAGAATTTCTCAGTAGCAAAGTTGCTGAGACAGAAACTAGGGCAATAACACCTTTCATAGTAAAAAAACAAGAAAAAATGAAGTACTAAGAATCAATCTAACAAAGGGAGTGAAGGACCTTTACATTGAAAACTACAGTAATCTGAAAAAGGAAATTAAAGAGGATATCAAAAAATTGAAAGGTGTCCCATTTTTAAATAGGCAGAACCAATATAGTGAAAATGCCCATATTTCCAAAACTGTTATAGAAATGTATTGCAATTTCAATCAAAATACAAATGGCATTCATCACAGAACTAGAGAAAACAATCCCAAAATCAATATGGAACCAGAAGAGACCTAGAATAGCAAAAGCAATTCTTGGCAACAAGACCAAGGCAGGGGACATCACATTCCATGATTTGAAGCTGTACTACAAAGCTACAGTGATTAAAAAAAAAACAGTATGGCACTGACAAAAAACAAACAAACAGACCAAAAATAGACTTGAGAATCAATGAAATAGAATAGAAGATGCAGAAACAACTCTAAGCACACTCAGCTACCTTCTCTTTGACAAAGGGGCCAAACATGTTCACTAGAAGCAAAATAGCCTTGTCAATAAATGGTGCAGGAAAAACGGGCTTTCTCCATGTCAAGGACTAAAACTAGACTCATATCTATGCACTAAACTAAAATTGAAATGGATCAAAGGTCTGAATATTAAAAAAGAAATAATCTGAAAGAGGATAAAATAGGTAAAACTCTTTAAGACGTAGGTGTAGACAAAAACTTTATACACAAAACTATGATCTCATAGGAAATATTACATAGAATCAACAACAGTGATCATTTCAATTTAAAAAGCTTTTTTTGTTGTTGTTGTTTTGTTTTGTTCTATTCTCTTTAAAATAAAAAAAGGGTGGTTTTTTGTTTGTTTGTTTGTTTTTTGGCACTGGGGATAGAACTTGTGACTTTGTGCTTGCCAGGCAGGTGCTTACACCACTGAGCTAAATTCCCGGCCCCTTAAAAAGCTTTTTCACAGCAAAAGAATGCACCAACTGAGTAAAGAGATAACTCATAGAGTGGGAAAGAATTTTTGCTAGTTACTTAGACAAAGAACTAGTAACTAGAATATATAAAGCACTCAAAAATATCAAACACTTCCCCCAAATTTAAAGACTTAATCCAAAATGGGCATCCGAAATGAACAGATGCTTCTAAGATGAAGAAATACAAACAACAAATAAATATATGAAAAAAATGTTCATCATCACTGGTCACTTGGGAAATGCAAATGAAAACAACACTGGATTCCATTTTTTTTCCAGAAAGAATGGCTATCATCAAGAAGTCAACCAAAAACAAATGCTGGCAAGGCTGTGGGGGAAAAGGAATCTTTCTCCATTGTTAGTGGGAGTATAAATTCATATAACTACTATGGAAATCAGTATGGAGATTCCTCAAAAAAACTAAAACTAGAGGCTCCATTGGACCCAGTTATTCCCCTTCTAGGTATCTTTGCAAAAGAGTAAAAAGCACCATGCTACAGTGATATAAGCATATATGTTTATAGCAGCATAATTTATAGCAGCTACAACTTGGAAACAGCACATAGGCCCATCAACAGATGAATGGATAAATAGAAATATAGTATTTATATATAATGAAGTACTACTGTGTCATAAAGAAGGATAAACTTGGGACATTTTTAGGTAAATGGATAGATCTCAAGACCATAATTTTGAGTGAAATCAGACACATGAGTTTAAATAGTGTATTGTTTATTTTGTATGAGAAAAAAAGGTAAATAAGGACCAAAATGAAGGGTAGATATAGGAAAGCAGAACAAGGGTAGGGAAAGGGTAAAGGAAAGAAGGGAAAAGAAATTTTAAAAAATGAGAAAGGAAAGGAAAAAAATGGAAACAAAGTTTTTATAAATGGGGAGGAGAAGAGTGGCTGAAGGGAGGGGAGGGGAAAGGAAAAAAAGAATTAAAATATATCATGTAAAGGTATAAATTCCCCATGATGAATGTGATAGTTATGAATGCCAAACGTATTAACAAAGATTTTTAAAAAGACATAAATGGGGAATAGTGAAAAAAGAAAGATACCAAATCTCACGAAACAAATCCAACTCATAAAATTATGTAAGATTGTTAGCAAAGAATGTAACATTTTAAAATGAGTTATCAGCCTGTGACTAGAGGGAAAAAAAATTATGTCTCCAAATTTCATTCTCAGGCTAATTCACAGTTTTTACATCTACACAACTCAATTACATATTTCTATGCTGACACCTTTCTTTGCGAATGTCATTTGCTAGAAACAGTGCTCAGTTATGCTGGTCCTTGAGAAAAGCTTATCCACTGTTGTCATGTAGATAAATAAACCACAGTGAAGTGCACGGCATAATGCAAGGCCTGTGATAGGTTATTTGCTAGAGTGCTGCTGTGTGATTACTCATCATAGAATTGTCTCACGTATCAATTATTTCTTGCACCTCACTGTTCTACATATTTTTTCAAAGATTTGCCCGGCACATACATTAAGAAAGTGTTTGAAATTCTCTGTAACTAGGCCATCTGGGGAATGATTTTTCTTTTGATTAATTTTAAGATTTATATTGGCATCTTTGAACTCAAAGTGATCCAAAACCTTAATTCATGAATGAAAGAAATCTAAGAGAACATAACATCTTCAGCAAACATTAGGGTTAAAATGGCATTTTCTTCAATCTGTAAAAACACTAGAAGTTCTTTACCTTAGTCCTCTTAGGGAAGAAAATGACAAAGAATGATAAATTTAAATGGTTCTGGGTCTCAATCAAACCAAACAAACAAAACCAGAAACAAAACAAAGAACAGCAAGAGTGGTGCTCAGCACCCTATTTACACAACTGGATCAGAACGGTTGAGGAGGGAGATGTTCTCACAAATCTCAGTCTCACCAGTTCTGCAGTGAGACTTCATTAAACCTCTTGGCTGGTGGCATTTTACCTTCAGCCTGCTCACAAAGAACAGACCTGGCAATCCTGACTCTTTCGAAGTTTCCACCGTGTACTGTCTCTTGCTGGTATTTTCCTTTGACAATCACAAACCTCTTTTCCTTCTAGCCCCTAGACTTCAGTTAAAGTTTTAAAACTGAGTTTTCAGAGTTTAATGAGAAATTTAAAAGATTACAAGTTCACTTTCTTTAATGCTGTACAAAACATATGAGTAGAACCAAAAGTAAACATCACTTTTTTTTCTTTTTGCTTCACTATCTACTTATTCATATTAACTTTACTATTCAAACAGTAGAGAGAAGGTGGAAATTTTGGGACTTAGGGCAAAGATAAAAACCAAAAAAACTTTCTACCATGTTTATTCTACACCGTTTATAGCTGGGCTCACAGAGATGGTCTCTTGTATATATCCTCTGCAAGGGAATTCAGTCGTGTTGTTTAAATCATTATTTTAAGTACAAAATGAAGAAAAGAAAAGGACAATGAATGCATAACAAACTCTGAAAGTGTGATATTTTTGATAAGACTCTTGAATTCAGCATTAAGGAAAGGAGAAAAAGAGTCAAGATATATCATGTAAAAGGTACAAATTCCCTATGATGGATGTGATCATTATGAATATCTAAAATGTACCAATAAACTTCAATAAAACAAACAGACAAAAAGAATAGCAATATATACAAGAGGTGGTAAACACAGATAGATGTAATTACATATGAATCTCCTCTGCCTTTTGGAGCAGTGTTTACTACAGAATGGCTGACTCCACAGGACCTCTGTGGATTATGGCCATATGTCATTAAGAATCACTCCCCAAAGGACCAGTTTGTTATATCTTGTCAGAGTCAGACAAAAGCATCACACACATTAAGTAAAGCTTTGGAGGCCTCAGATATAGTTATGTGTTTCATCAAAATGTTGATGAACTCACAATTTTTAAACAGGATCTTGGATTATAGTAAACCGAACTTGAACTCACAAAAAGGCCCCTTGACACTATTAGTTTTGGCTTTGACTCAAATAACCACATTAACAGTCAGAAACAGTGCACTATTACACTGCCAGGTTTTCTGAAATCAGTGATTTCAGAAACCTGTTCCAAGAAATGATTTAAATGAAGTCTACATCAAAGAGAGGAAATTCAGAACTGAAGGGCTTAGTGGTCTTTTTTATTACTTCTTTTATACCTAGATATCATACAAGCTCCATAAAGTCATGTAACTCTTACACAAAGATCTCATGAGCTGTTAGAAAGCAAAACAGTGAACTCCACTGATGGAAACTAAAAGATTACAAAATAGGCTTTCTTTCTCCCAGGGTTCGTTTAATAATGCAAGTTTTTCTTAATGTTGATCTTCTACAACTGGTGGGAAAATCTACATGATAAACCGTATTGTTTTACTTTTATTTAAATTCACCAAATTTTAATTTTGCGTTCTCAAATAATGATCTACAGGTCCATTTAAAAAGTGACTTGCGCACCTAATGTGAAATTATGTACATTTAACATGAATCTTGATTATTCTCTAGCTTTTTTTTCTCATGCTTGGAAAAGTTTCAATGGACAGATACACATTTACTTTAATGGATTATGTCGTTTGATCCATTTATCAAGAATAAATTATATGGCAGTTATTACTGAGAGTCATCTAACCAAATATCAATCACTCTTCTGTATCTAGGGGAATTGGCTCAAGAACCGCTCTGGAAGCAAAATTCACAAACTCTCAAGTCTTCTATGTAAAATATTCTGATATTTGTATATGAAATACGTGTAACCTCCCCTACAATATAAAGCACCTCTACACTACTTATAAAACCTAATATAACATAAATGCTATGTCAATAACTGTAGCACTGTTTTATTAGGAAATAATTACAAGAAAAAGTCTGTATGTGTTCAATAAAAATTTTCTTTTTAAATTTGCAGATGAGGAATGTTGACTATATTTTTATCTTGAGTTTATTCAATTTATATATTATATTTATTGAGTTTATTCAATTCATATATTTCTGGAATGAACAGTAAAGGGATTCAGTATTATTCCTTCTATCAATCAAGAAGCTTAGCATAAAAGGAGAGAAAATAATTATGTTAAATGTCAAAGAAAACAGGTTAATTATGAATCTGCTTAGTAATAATAAATACTTATTAATAATAAGTATTATTATAAATAATGTAGACATAATAGATGTAACATAGATGTTACAACCATGGCTTGGATCTGAAATGAATATCAGATATATAGAATCAATAGAAAAATATATTTCTAACTAAATTCAGATTTTTAGTATTGTGATATCCACTATTGCTTAAATCAGCTAAAATAAAAATTGACATTTTTAATTACAGCAACAAAAGTTTTCATAGTTGAGACGTATTTATTATGTGTCTATGTAAAATATTTCATTAGATGTATACATGACTCATAGCTTAATCCTTCCATTGAACTAGTGATAGGTAACTAAAAACACCAAAGGCAGATAAAGTAGATTCTGACACATACAAGAAACATCAATGAAATGACAGTTTAAATGCTTCACACAACCCGCTAAGCATTTCATGTTTGTCAGCTCATTAATCGCTATTGCTATCCTCTGAGAGAAATATTTTCACCCTCATTTTCCTGATGAGAAATTGGAGATTCAGAAATTTAATAATCTGCATGTTCAGCTTTCAAATTCAAGTATGCTTGTTTCAGGGACCATGCTACTAACATCTCCTCTATGGACTGTTTTCTAATAACAGGAAAGAAAGAAAAAGAAAGAAAGACAGACAGAAAGAAAGAAAGAAAGAAAGAAAGAAAGAAATCCATAAAACACTTTCCAGAGAAATACTAAGGACTAATTTTCAAAATTGATTAAGAGGACCGCAAAATATTCTTATTGTAGAAAAACAAGACAATGACAAAACCATATAACCACATAATAAAACTTTCAAATTTTTCTGACAAAATAAAAATTACTGAAGATCTGATGGGTTTTTAAATTTGCATTGGAAGAGGTTGGTGAGAGAAATAATCATTGCAAAGACATTAACGCTTCCCAATCTACAACCAACATTTATGGAAATTTATTTTACTAATTATTTTTTATCTTCCTGCCAGCTTATTGATATTTATGTTAACTGTGTGTTCATTTTTTTAAATAGACGAGAACAGTGAAACTCCAAGAAGTCAAGGGTCTTGCTCAGCTAGTATATGTGAAGATTAGTACTTGAGTGACTCACATAGAAAATGTTGCAAGAACACTAAGGATTCACTGATAGTTAATTGCATACATCAACCTGATAGGGTTAAGGGATACCCAGACAGGTGGTAAAACATTATTTTACCAGGTATGAATGTGAGGTTGTTTCTAGAAAAGATTAAAATTTGAAACACTAAAGTGAGTAAAAAGATTTGCCCCTACCATTGTGGGAAGGGATCTTAAGATTCTGGAGAGTATAACAGTTGGAGGAAGAATAAATTTTCTTTTTTTCTGGATCTGAGACATATATTTGTCTTGTCATCAGATACCAGATCCAGGTTCCCAAGAACTCAGACTTGGACTAAATTACATCTTCTGCACTCCTGATTCTTCAGATTAACAGATCAAAGTATGTGGAATTTTTCAGCTCTTCCAACCAAGTAAGTCTATTCTCATAATAATCATCTATCTATCTATCTATCTATCTATCTATCTTTATCCTACTGGTTCTGTTTCTCTAAAGGACCATCACTTACACTCCTACACTACAGAAAGCAGTGAGACTAAGACAAAAGAAAAAGTGTGGCTCTAATAAATTTACATTCAAGCAGGGCAGGTATCTCAGTGTGACAGGGGGGTAATAGCATTCAATGCATACACAAATGGGGATGACGTGGCCTGCACTGGGATAGAGATATCTGAAAAGTTTTCTGGAGGCATATAGCAAACTGAAGCCTAAGATGGCTGCACTATGGTTCAGGTTGTGGAAAGGAAGGGGTTGATTTCTGAACTGGTGATGAGACAGGAGGGTGCTTATCTGAGCTGAGTCCAAGGGTAAGAGTCAATAACATGGAGAAGATAGAACAGGTGGGGTGTGTGGCCTTGTAAACCAAGAAGACAACGCAACAAAAAGCCCAGAACTAAACTTCAGGGTGGTACATGCATGGAAAAATGTACAAATACACTGTATTAAATTAAAGGAGATATGTACCTTTTTGAACCAGATGGAAACTATGACAAAATTTTATGGAAAGAACTATTATAACTAGATACATGTTTAAGATAGGTGAATCTCTTGTGGACAATGATTCTCTAGGATAAGATGGAAACTGGTAAGAGGTTAACAGTTTCTACAAGAGATAACAAAAGTCTGAATTAGAGAAATAGGAAAAAAAGCAGGAGATGACAAGAGAGTTAGGAAGTATTTAAAAGGCAAAATAAGTAAGATTTTGTGATGAGTGATTAGGAACAAGACAAGGAAAAACTGGGTGAGAAGAGGATGCTTCTCTGTCCCCAAGCTGCTACTGGATATGTCTCTGTGGGTTACATTCCCAGTACATGAAACTGTGAACGTGAGAAATTCAGTTTCAGATTCCTGTCCTGCTCTTATTTTCACTGCATGACTATTACATTCTGCAGATTAATATTTTCACCTTGGGTTAGAAGAAACTTGAAAGCTCATGCAAACCTCTGACAGTTGCTTCTCATTTTACTGAAAGTTATAATTACTCTTCAAGTCCTAGTTCATTAGGACACTAAATAGGGGTCAATCATAAACTGTGACACCAATGATATTTCTTGTTTGAAGCAGGCAGTTCACCAGCAGTAAGGAAAGAAGCTCTAGGAAACATCCCATTAGTAGCAATTAAATCAGCCAAAAGACAGCCTGGGTCTTTTTTCTGCCTTTGTGTCTCTCTCATTTCATGTCAGTCTCATACGTTAAGGCTCAGCCTTCCAGCAGCTGTCACTGGCTAATCAATCCTAATGAGGAAGTGCTTTGCTCCTTCATTATGTAGTTGGCATAAATACTTATGGGAAGCATAAGAGAAAATAACAATCCTCCAGAATAGAATAGAATGCATATGCTTTCGCGGATTCAGTTTAACAGTTATACTGTCCATCCACGATATATTTAAAGAGGTAGCAGTATAATTCATACCGTATTTCACAGGTGAAAAAAAAAAACAAGTGATGAGATTGAGACAATGGGATAATTTCACATCAAGGGAAGAAAAATGGACAAGCATTTACTAAGGAGGAATAGATTTTACAGGAGTCCTATTTGCCTGATAATAGAGCATCACCTTATTTGGCAGCGTTTGGCACCAGTTTTCCTGTTAATAGATCTGCAGAAAGGTCAGAAAAGCAACTATTGCTTGAGCTCCAAAGAATAACTAGTCCCTGTGAGAAGCCTGGCAAAAAGTCTAGTGGGGTGTGAACAGGGATCTAAGTGTATAGCTGCCTGTGTCTGAGTAGCATAGCACTCAAGTCTCAAGGGAAATGGGAGGGCTAAATATCCTTTAGTTCCTATTGTAAGAGAGATGAACAAAAATGGGATTAGATTTTCCTAATGGTTTGGCTGAGGGAGATAAAAGGCGATTGCTTGGGAAATGGCTGGTATATGGAAGTCCGTATTCAGTTCAGTTTCCCGTGACTGATGGGACACAGTGATGGGAACATGATCATTCTGGTGATAGAGTCACAAATTTACTTCAGAAATAAAATTGTGACAGTAATAAGAGCTGCTTTATCTGTGAGGCTGCAAAGACAGAGGAAAGATTAATAATGCCTTCTAGTTTGGACTGTTTAAGCAATGAGTAATTGAAGCAAAGAATCATAAGAAATCTTAGAAGCTGAGGACAGCGTTGAATGAGAAAAACTCAAAATGTAAAGTCTAGGTGGCTTTATTATCCATCCTTCTGTAGAGCGAGCACTCTAAAAAAAAGTTAAATGATTTTAAAGCTATCTTCATGATTATTATTTTAAGTAAATAATTTATACATTTTTTAACTAATAGTATAATAGACCTGCTTTTAGTCTTTGAAGTATTTCAAAACTGTATTCACCCTGCATTTTTTTAAAGTCTACTTTTAACCAAAGGGGGGAAAAACCCTTAGTTTTAAAATTAAC
Organism: Cuniculus paca; assembly: GCA_004365215.1. Classification (NCBI taxonomy): domain Eukaryota; kingdom Metazoa; phylum Chordata; class Mammalia; order Rodentia; family Cuniculidae; genus Cuniculus; species Cuniculus paca. Next base: position 4,946 of record RJWT010023762.1, on the reverse strand, counting down.
TATAAATTGGCTTTGAAAGAAACAAAAAACCAATTTTAGCTGATTATCATCTGATTTCAAAAAACATCCCAAAATCCACCAAACAAGCATTAAGATAAAGATAGCACGATGCTATAAAACAAATCATGAGCATTCTCAAACACCAAACAGAGGCACAGATTTCAGAAGATCAATGACACACTGTTTAAGAAGTTGGCAGAAGCCTCTGTGCATCTCTTCTTCTGTGGTTAGATTTTATATTTTATAGATATATCACAACCTACACAACTTTGTAAACACCACAATAGATACCCTTTTCCTTAAGGATGCAGTAAGAAACACTGGTTCAAAAACTAATTCATTCCTATCAAGACAGGGCCAGCAAGCCTAACACTTATGAAAATGAGACATGAAGTTCAAAGTATAACAATACGGCAAGTCAAAAATGTGGCAAGCGACATCTTTTAAAAGATTTTTGTTTTTGAGTATAATCTTGAGGAGGTGTGCAGATGTTATAGATGAGAGTAGTATAGCTACAGGTAAACATTGAATATAGATAAAAGAACTAATTATTTAAATGTATAGATAATAAACCTCTGTGTGCACATAAGATGATGGAATATGGGTTCAGACTGAGTATTCCTGTTAACTACAGTTAAGCAGAAATACTTTTGTGTCACTATTACTCCAAGCAGTATTACTTTACCAGTTTTCATTGGTCATGTAATGAATGTTATTTTTTTAATAGATCAAACTACTGCAGAGACTTTGTATGTCATTCCATCAGTGAGTTTTAATGACATCAAAATTGATATGTAAGTTAAAAATTGGGATATTCTTTCTATTGATTTGATTATAGAAGCAAACAATATATTTTAGACTGAAACTTTCTAATATCATGATTTCTTTTTAGAATTTGCCTTTTTGCTAAAAAAATTAAAATACTCTACATTAAGTAATCAGCATTTTGAATTTCTTCAAATGTTCCCTTGGCTTTGGCACTCTTCTGCCCAGGAAGAGTATAACTACACTACACCGGAAGTGTGTAGGCTTGAGGATTCAGGGGTGTGATAACTTGTGCACAGGGTAAACTCATGCTTCATCGATGTTTTGGAGGGGTTAACTGAAGTTTTCAAATGACCATGATAATGAACCAATTCTTGAGAATAAATAAATTGGCTATTATGGATAATCTTACTACCTTCTGAATTGTAATGAAATACCCTTATTTTATAGAGAGGTAAACCGAGGGGCTAAGAATCTCAAAAAATGGAAAAGACTCAGTCTTAGAGGTAAAGAAATTACAGCCAAGGGCAAATAACCTCTGTTGGATATTTCTTAATAACAAATAACCCCCAATAGTTCAAAAAACGTGATCTTTTGACTCCCAAGTAATCACAATTACTAACTCATCTGTTTATTTTGAAAAGCATCAATATAAGTTTAGCACTAACTTTGATGATGCTAGCAAAACCCAATGCCTTTACTGTAAAAACCAACAGAGGCTTTTTAAAAAGTGCAATGTTTTGTATATGAGAAGCGTTTTTCATAATTTGTTGCATAACAGTCATGCCATATTCTTTAGATTTCTCATTTACAGTCGCAGTAGAAGAGCTACTTATCTAAGATTATCTAAAAATTGGTAAAGCAATAAAGCTATTAACAATAAGTTATGAATACAATACTCCTTATTTTAAAAACACTCTAAAACAGACTATATGCTAAATATCATATATATGATTTAATTTAATCTTTATAAAACTGTGAGACTGTGTTATTATCTGGATATTAAATACGGGGAAACTGAGGCTCAAGAAGTTTAGATAATCTCTTCTGAGTCAAACAGTAGTAAATGACAGGAGGATTACACTAAATTCAGTGTGTTACACTAGCCTTTATACTGTTGACTACTATAGAAAAAAAATGCAGTCTTTCATTTTTTTTTCTCAGGACATCAAGTACTGCCTCTATCCTGGGATTTTTGGACTTGTTGCTTAAAAACAAAATTAAAAGCAAATTTCACTACCCCAATGCAGGTCATGAATCAGATTCTCCAGAGGCCATGTCTGATAATTTGCAAATTTAACAATAAATTTTAGTTAAATTTTGCAAATTGCTTGCTTTTGAACTCAAACCAGTAGGCAGAGCCAATCATTTATGCCAATCTTTTCCAGTTTGAAATCATGGATCTTACTTTTCGCATCCAGGATCAAAGCTACCAGAAGGCACTTGAGTTTCCCTGAGTATGTGCTTGTGCTATTTCTCCCAATAAATTTGTAATAAATATTCACACTTTAAATTTTAACAAGGGTTTAACAAATCAAGTGTCGAGTAAGTGTCCCGTACTACGTATAGTAATCAATGTGAGGAGTACCCAGTATAAAAGCCAAGAAAAGCCTTAGTCATAAGAAAGAAATATTTATGGATATCTATACAGGTAGTTTCTAAAAAAAAAAACCAAAATCTCAGATTTTAAAAAAGAAAATGAAAAAAAATAATTCTCAAGTCACAGTTCTTTCCAAGATAGTGAAAATAATCCCATCTGTAAAGATAGAGAAAAACAAATGGTCACCATTTTCTAAGGTAACTTTTCCTTATAATTTCTATCTGTAGTACAGTTTTATTCCATTAACATCAGTTCTCCAAATTAAATAATCACTGTATAAGGAATGAGCAAGTGTAAGATTATTTTTAGGTGATACTGTCTCTAAGAGTGTCACTTAAAAATAAACCACACAAGACATAGAAACCAGACACAGCTACTGAACGTACTCTTGTAATCTTTTCTTGCTACCAAAAGATTCATTTCTGATTAGTTTCTTTATATTAACTAATACTGTATTTTTCTATATTCAAACTCAAGCGAAGAAAAAAAAAGAAAAGAAAAAAATACCTAACTTTTCACATTTCTTCATGTTCTTTTTCCCCAAATTATCTTTTGCAGTTAGGAATCATGTTACTTTATTTAAAATAATGTTTATATTGTTCTAACATGCTACAGACATTTAACAGTGATGTTAATATGCATGTTTTATTTTAAAATGAAGCAAAATATTAAACTCTCAACTATATATAGATCTTTCACAAATGCATCAAAAAAACTACAGGTGAAACGAAGGCATCTATATCTATCACCTAATTTCTGGATTGGTCATTTGTGCCAAATTTGCACTGAAATCAAGGTTTAGATATCAAGATGTCAATATGGAAAATTTAAGGCTGAATGAGCTTTCAAACTGAGTTTAAAATCACAGGAAGAATCTATCTTGATTTCAACATCTACTGTATACATAGTAGAATGGCTATTACTTGCAAAGCATCAAGCTACCAAGGTAAAAGACTTTAAACAAGTGAAACGTATTTCATTAATGTGATAGACAAGCAACCTCCCTGTCACAATTGCCAGAAGATAGTCACACTTTTTCATGCCTTATGTTCTTCCTGGCTACTTTTACTCTCTCTGGAAGACTTTTGTACTTGAATTGACATCTTTTAAATTTATGCTCTTTCGAAATGGAAAAAGGTTTTCTTTACTTATACTTTTAGCTTCATGTAGAGTTCAAGTCTAACTTAGATTAAAAAGAAGTAGTCTAGGCCTTAGAAATTCAATGTTTGTGCTGGATCTTTTTTTTTCTTTTATTTTTATGAGGCTAAGCTAAAAACCCCAAAGTGAGACATAATGGCTTTAGAGACAGGAAGGGAATATTCTTTATTCTTTTTTCTAGTGTAAAAAAGCCCACAAGCTTCTTTTGCAGAAAGTCCACAGTAGAAGCACTCCCTCAAAAGCCACCTTTTTCTTCTTAATAGCCTTAAAAGACACAGTGTTGAGCAAAGATGACAGCACCAAGTGTTGCTAATGGTAGACCAAGAAATAAGCTAAGTGGTTTATGGCTAAAACCCCCGTTTACTATATATCCTTGTCAAAATAGGGAATTTTTTCTACCTATAAAATCTTTTAAAGGTCATTGGGTCTCGAATTCCACAATAAACAATTTGTCATCAGAAAAAAAGAAAAAGAAAAATTTCTCAGATGAAACAGAGTGAAAGATAATCATTAGATGTTACGGAGAAAGAAGGAAAGGAATGAGGAAGATGAAAATATCTAGATTATGGATATAATGGAGGTGATACAAACATTTGTGCATGTAAGTACAGGGCAGTACTCTTGACTTTCAGAAAACTTGGAGGTATAAAATATCATATTCGCTTTGGCTCATATAACACCAAATAACAAATCTTTATCAAAAAAATAGCAAAGTATAAGTGAAATTCTTTCATTCAACAAATACTGAATGCTTGTTACATCATAGGTAATACACATTGCATAGAAAAAGATTGCAAAATCCTTAGCCTTCGTATGGTCTCATATTTCAGAAGGAAAATAGAATTCTTCCTTCTCTGTTACCAATTGTACAGATCCTTGAAAAGACATGATCTGATGTAATAGATTTGATTTCTTTCAAAGACAAAGTTTACATAGTAATAATTGTCCTTTGGTGAAAAAATTAGAAAGGTGCTATTTCTAAAGACCCAATGATTAAAGCATAATTTTTTTGACTCAGGTGAAGCTCTCCATGATTTTGAAAATTTGAATGTCTTGTAACAAACACTCAAAGAATGCCGTTAGATAAGCGATAACTTTCTTTTAACTATGCTCGATATAAAATATTGATAGTCACATTTAGAGTCTATATCTAATACAGGCGAATAAATAATATTGTCTTCTAATATCAACATATTTCATATGATAATGCAAGCACAATAAGGAGTTCCCCAATGCCTACCTTGAACAGTCAGAGTAGCTGATGCTTCAGCTTTTCCAACCATGTTTTCTGCAACACAAGTATATGATCCCATGTCACCAGCTGTCACCTTCCGAATTTTCAAGGTGTGATCATCCCGTATTTCATATCTAATGGCATCACAAAAGAGAGCACATTAAGTGAGATTCTTCTAGGAAGATCCCA
>RJWT010023761.1:0-16706 GCA_004365215.1 Cuniculus paca | reverse complement strand
AAGGCCTTCCTGTTGCTTCTCATGATCTCAGTTCCTAGGTGCTTGGGACTTGACCCCTGCCATCCCTGCCAGTCCCTTCTGTCACCCAACCTTTTTCCTCTCCAGCCAAGGTGCCCTTCCACTGGTCTATTGCTCCTCAGCCTTCAGATCTCGGTCTCCAGCCCACTTCATTGCTGTCATGGGTCTCATTGACAATGTCCCTCAGTTACCTCCCTCCCTGGCCCTCGTAGTCTTGTGTTTCTGTGGCGATTCATGCTCCATAAGGGGTCTGTGACTGGCTCCTTTCATGCTGGCCACCTAACATAGAGCCTGGTGTGGGAGGAGTGTCCGTAAACACTTGTCACAGCCTGGGAGAACGACTGAAAATAAAGCGGGTGTTTTGGTTGGTAGAAGAAGTAAGGCAAGCAGTCAAATCTAAACTTTGGACATCTCGCTTCAGAACGTGTTTACCATGGAACACGGCGACACATCAGGGCCTGGGCGTTCACCTGCAGTGCCCCACCTGTGGCTGGGGAGTTTCTGCTCTTCTCAGTGCTGTGCCCCAGCTGGCAGTTCCTCTGGAATCCAGGGGCTTGAGGCAAACATTTTATTTTGCCCCTGACCTTGAGTCAGGAACACTGGCAGTCAGCTTGCAGCTGGCTTTCTCCCATCCCTGGGCGCAGGCGCGGGGCTTCCAACCTGGAGACTGGCTTTTCCGAGGCCAGCGTCCCACAGGAGCCAGGTGGAGGGGACATGATCTTCACTGCCCCCTTCAAAGTCCCTGGCATCCCTTGGGCAGAGTGGTCACAGCCCGCCCAGGTTCCAGGGGGAAGGAAGGATGCTGACCTCAGCTTTTTGGGGGTGTGTGCATCAGAAGACTGGGAGCCGTGTGTTGAAGCTACTGCACTACTTCCGACAAAACTCATGGACGTTGTGAACTTAGGTAGCAGAGCTTTGGAGTCTGAGTTTCAGTCTGTTTCTAAAATATTTTTTATGCCTTGTCAGACATTTAATTAAATATTTCCAGCCCATATCTTTGTGCTTAATATACTTCGGTGATGTGGTTTTTGAGCTTCTCTTTGAATAATTGAATAGGTATTCATTTGCTTCATTTTAAGCCAAGTTTATAGAGAAGCTATTCTCTTTAAAAACTACGTTTTAGATTCTGTCACTGTAACTGAAATACATGAAGGTCAGGGTCAGCTTCTGATTATTTGAATTAATTAGCTTTGCTTAAAATTATTCGGCATAGTAAGATTTCCTTTCCATTATATCCAAATTTCACTGGTGGTTGAACTATTGCTTAAAAAATTTATGAACGTCTTTTGGGGTTAAAACAGAGTTGATGTAACAGATTTTTTTTAGTGCAGTCATGATCTGTACAGAGACAGTGTTATATTTAATGACACCGTGGGATTAACCATTTTCGTTAATCTTTATGAAAGATTGGTCCGCTGTTGGATTTTTACTGTTTATTCTTGGTGTGGATGATTTTATTGTTTGAGCAGTGCCATCCTACATAGGCAGCTGGTACTTTTCCAGAGTCCTATCTGTCACGCTCAGAAGTTTCTCCCTGGTTAGTAGTCTGCACTGCAGTAGAGGGGCTGTGTCGCTTTCATGATGTGGCCTTTTCTTTTCATAGTTCAGGTAACTAAATTCAGGGCTTAGTCATTCATGTGAATGACTAATCCCTTTTTAAATCTTCCTAAGCTATTTGCCTCCATAATACTCCCCACTGTAAGATTCAGGAGGTAATTATAGGCTACCTCGCAAATTACTTCCCTTTGTGCAGGGGCTCATTGGTGCCCGGTTTCCTCACGTGACTCCCAGCCGTGCCCCTTGTTCACGGGGCTCATTAGCTCTGAGTCGCACATGGCAAGTTCATTTTCCAAGTTTTTCCCCCTTGGTTGCTTAACACCTTAAAACAGCAGAGGAAAATGAAACAGTTGCTTGAGAGCCAGTTTCCTGATGTCTGGAATGTGGTTAATTATTAGTCCATGTCTGTCTAGGCAGAGCTGGTGGGTAAAACCAGAAGCGACTTTGATGTGGCCAACTTGTGCTGCCCACACCTTTTCCATGTGGCTGTCTGGCCTTGGTGGGAAGGTGGATTTTACCGTCCAACAAGAGGTGCCCTTGTGGGGACCCCAGGAGGTCGAGTTTTACCCTGTTCTTTCTTACCTAGTTCTGTAGGTGATTGTTGTTCCCATCTCTGTGCTATTATTTTTCTCAAGATTGTTTCTGAAAAGAGAAGGATAAGCGTGAGTCACTGTAGGAAAATGGGTGCACATTGAGACCATCATGGTAAGGCAGATAAATCAGACACAAGTTAAATATCACATGGTGTCTCTCATAGGAAAAACCCAGAGTGTAAACAAAGAGCAGAATAAAAGCTGGATCGTAGGAAGTAGGGAGACAGATCTTTTGTAAGGGGAATGGACCAAGAGATGGAGAAAGGTGAGAAGGAGGTGCAGGAACGAAGGGAGGATGAAGGTGTGTTCTCTATACGCATCAACGCCTCATGAGATTTGTAGTCATTACACACTGCAAACGTGTGCTGAGAAAAAATAAAAATTGGAGAGGAAAAATGAGGTGGTTTTTGAAAGAAATACTTAAAGTAATAGGCTATGAAAAGTAGAGAAAGTAATATGCTGCATATCTGTGTGTTGGTGCTTTATGTTAAAATTATATACATGTATGTGTGTGCTCACATAGACAAACACGGAAATACAGATATCCAGTTTATCTGCCTGTCTACCTCTCAGAGTTATTTGTGTCACAAGAGGACTCTCACTCATTTTTATATTTCAGGTGTAGTTTGGATCAACCAAAATACAAAAATGCTGGGTCCACCTGCTGTTTTTCTGCTTAGAAGGAATGACTGGAAAAGAAAATACTGAAGGGATAGTAATTTTTAAATTTTTTTAACACTTTTCTTATATTTGTTTTTTGGATTTTTTCGGGGGAAAAAAAGTAGATCTGTCTAGCTTTTCTCTTTAGAAACCACTGGCATGTCTATAGGCTTTAAAACTTTGGAAGTAGCATTTTTTTCTGCTGAAAAGTCACCCAAAGGAAGAACTTCAAAGAGATTAACCTACTTGTTTAAAAATTTAAAATCATAGTTCTTTCTGTTTTGTTGCAAGAAGAGTTGGTTATCATCAGAGAAGGGAGAGATCTACCGGCTGCATTGGAGCAGCGAGTTTTGCATAACTGATAGATGGGGCACGAGAAGCTAAGGATAGTAATTGAGCAAGCACAGGCCACAGGGCACTGTTCTGCGTCTCTGCCTGTTCAGTTACAGCAGTTGTTGAAAGTGTCAAAATAAACGGGACAGAAGCCTGGGGCCTCTGAAGAACTGAGCAAAAATTTTCAAAAAGAATGAAGCCAGTTTTAATAACGTTGCTTCTACAATGATCAACTGGTTGCCAAACCTTCTTCTGTCATTAATGAACAAAGTTTAAATTAAAAAAGCAAAAATATGACCAGAGCTTTTGGATGGCTTCCCTCAGTGCCCTTTGGCTTGTTGTAATCTCTGTGGGTTGGATGGAGTCTGCTGGTTTGTTGAGGATGCTCAGGAAGCCGAGGTCAAGCAGGCTGTCTCCCCACAGGCTGCTGACCTGAGGCTGAGCTGTCCTTGTCCCCACACAGTCCTGTCACCTGACGCCGTTACCGAGTGCACTGAGCTCATGGTCTCAACAACACCAAGGGAATGAAGTCCTGAACCAAAGAAGGAGGTTGGGAGGTTTCATTGGAGACCAGAAGAGTAGCCCCTAGGTCTCAAGGAGGGGTACTGGGTGAGTGACACATGGCCCCCCTTCCAGAGCTAATTATACATGAGCAGAGCACAGGAATCGCTCAATTGTCAGGTGGCTCTGTGGATTTGAAATGACCAATTTGGAACTCAGGCTTCTAACCCAGTTCTTCAACATGTAGTGTTTAAAGGAAATGGAGATTTTAGAGAAAAGACCTGGTTATTTTGCATTTTAAGTTCCTCAGAACGCAGCATCTTACTAGGGAGGGGGCACATTCCATGTTGCCTGAGGAGGTTTATCATTGGTCCCAAGTCCCCGTTCACTGTTTGTTCTTGTTTCAGTTCTCATCATTACAGTTGGTCACCCTTCCCCTAGCTGCTACCTTGCTCGTAAGCTAACTAAACTGTTCTTTACTACATGAGATAGAGGAATTACTGTTAACCTTGTTACATCATCTAGAATAACAACCGTAGAAACTCATGCTAAATTGAAAACTCATGAATTGCAGATTTTTTATATAAAGAAATCATTTCTTCCCCTGGCCACTTTTTCTTCATTTATTGTAGTCAGGCCTTAGAGAATTTGTTCGTTAGCATGCTGTCTTAGTTACTTTCTCATTGCTGAGACAAAATACCCAAAACCCACAAATGTACCCAAGAAAGGTTTATTTTAGCCCACAGTTTGTAGAGGTTTCAGTGCATCATTGGCTGGTTCTATGGTAGGGTGGATGGTAAAGGGGAATGGCAGAGGAGAAACAGTCCATGGCAGGGCAAGCAGAGGCAGCAAGCAAGCAAGTAAGCAGCACTGAACCTTCCTTTTCCTTTTATCCCATCCAGGTTACAAGCCTTTCAGGTGGTACTAGGCTGGGTAGCTGGGGTACCCAGAATGAACTATGGTAACTCTATTAGTGAACTAATCCAGTGCCAGCATCTCACCCTTAATCCCCATTCACACACCCTAAATCCAGCCAGCTCTGAAAAGCCTCACTTATGAGTGCATGAGGCTTTGGGGGAACATCTAGATAGAAACCATAACATACTGTGTAAACCATAAGTAGTTGGTTTAAGGGCCTTAGCGAGGAGATAGAGCTATTCTTAGTGTGTTAAAAATATTTATGGAGCACAAAATATTTGCTCAGCACCATGCTAATCAATATGAAAAGAGACAGTGTCTTTACATAGAAGCCCATGATCCATCTTCTTAGAAAGTTTAGAAATTCAGGAGATGAAAAGCAAGTTCTCCAGGCAGAGATTAAGCAATAAGGTGTAACTAGATTATATTTTGCTAATTGTGGATTTAAATGGTTCTAGGCTGGAAAAAAAAAGTACAGTATTTATACAATAGAAAAGCTGGAACTTGGCTTTTATCTGAAAAGCAAAAAAGGGGAGGTAGGGGAGAGAATTGGAAGATGGGCAGTTCTCCAAGTGAGCTGGAGTGAGCAAGCACACACATACACTTGTGGAAATAGAGGGGAGGAAGTGAGCATGTTAAGAGAAAAGCTCAGAGTGCAGCGGATAGGAGTGAAGAGGCCAGTGCTGCGTGGAGAAAGCAAGACCTGCAGAAGGAGGATCTGGGGTGCAGAGCTGAGCTGCATAGGTGGGTCCCCAGGTGCAGAGTTCGCAGTGTGCACAGGCATGGAGCTGTCACAGAGGCCCTGTGGCTTGGACCAGATTGTGCACCCCTCTGGAATCCATGGTTTATTCCACTTGTGATGGGGAGTCCCTGGACTGGCTGGAGCTCAAAATGATCATTAGTGCTGTTGTTGCTGTGGGTGACGGAGTCCCGATTGGATTTCTAGGTTCTTGGGTGCAGCAAACAAAGAATTAGATGTGGCACGCAAAGGCCAGGAGAAAGAACAGTAGTTTTCATTGGACTCAGAGTGGGCTGGCTTATGTGGGCAGTGGGGGGACGTGGCCAGAGCTCTGAAGGTGTTGGGTTTAAGGATTTAAAATGTTGCACCAGGTTTAGGGCACCTCCCATTGGGTCTTCCAGAGCTTGATTGACAATGCGATTGACAGGGTGCTGAATCAAGTCAGTTGTGCCTACTGCACATGTCTTTTCCCATAATTCACTCTGTCATCATTATATGCAGGAGATGCAGTGCATATGCATAAACCTTCTGTGGGCACCAAGTGAAGAGAGGTCACTGTGGGTCATGCAGGACACTCTGCCACGCAGGCACCAGTCCTGGTTTAGGACTTTGAAACTGTGCGAGGTGGGCTAAGGGTTCCTTGTCTTTGTTCTCTCTGACTCTGGGTGGTGGGCCTTAGGACACAGGTGGAGCTGTTGGACCTGAGGCAGTGTTCATTTTTTAAAATTTTTTCCTTTCAGAGACAACTTGTAAAATGCTTTGACTAAAAACAGTAACAACAGCAACAACAACAATGAAACTTTTTTGGAAAAATGTCCATAGTTGTTATTTTGCTGTCAGAACCAGTTTATTAAAGCAGATTGACCATTCTCTGCTTCCTTTTTTGTTTGTTTTGTTTTGGCATGTACTCTTTTTTGGTCTTCCCTCGATTTGGTGCTCAACAATTTGTCTTGTGCCTCATAGAAAACACAGCGGGAGCTGGGGGGCAGGGTTCCCAGGCAATGCCCTTTAGGACCAAGAGGGTGTTACTAGAAGTTTTTGGTAATTCTGTCTTACGTTCTTTCTTACTTTGTTGAACTGCTTTTGTAACTCATTGGAAATTACCCGTATGCCTCTTCCCCTTCTAACTCTCGTTTGTTAGCAGTTTTCTTTTCTGGTCTGAGTTCCACTTCCTTTGCTTTTCATGGCAAAGGCCCTGGGGTCCTGGCCGAACTGTACAGTGGCTGTTTTACTTTGATCGTGGCTGTCCTTGTCTTTGTTTTTGGTAAGAGTACAGTGATAACGGAACTGCTGAAACAAAGACCTGCTTGTTGACTGTGTGGCATAACAAGGTTGCTTCTCCCTCCAAACTTTTACAGTCTGGGAGTGTTTCCTCTAAGGATATTCCTCTTTTTTCTTAATTTCTATTTTTATCAGTCCATGTTTGCAGTCCATAATGATTACATTCACTGTGAGAAGTTGGTGCATGCGCATAACACATCCTTGTTCTTTTTATGTCCTTTTCTCCTAATTACATTCTGTACTGATTATAAAACTAGTATTATTTCAGATAAAGGTAATGTCAATGTGATGTTTTTTTTAATTTATGAAAAACCTCATATGTTTATTTGTAACATGGATTTGTTCCTCCATGTGGCTGCCTAGATTTTAAAAGGATGTAAACATATACATTGGTTTCAAATTTGTTTTCTCTTCCCATAGCCCTAGCCACTTGATAAAAGTAACTTAAGGAGTGGCAATGTTTAAAATATTTGAAATATTTTCAGACTAGATGGTGTGATCAATCACATATACTGGGTAGGATCTAGGAGTACATTAGTGTCTTAAATGTTTATAAAACACTTCGGGAAAAAATAATTAAAATTTTACTTAACATTTTATGTCCCAGGCATTCATTATATTTGCAATATCTCCTTTTAAGGAATTTAACTATTTGGAAGTAGTATTAATCTTCCTGTCATGAAACTATTCATCTTAAAGTGAAATCCGAGTTTGCAAAAAATTCCTTCATAACTATGAATGAATTTAACTTTTGGTTCTCAGTGGCTTAACATTTTTCTTCAAAAGTACATATTTTATTGCAAAATAGAAGACATTTCATACGTAATAAAGATAGTTTTTAAAAAGTTTATCTTATTTTATAGATACAGTACTTTGATATGTCCTATAGCAAAAATATGGTCATTGATACCCTTATATTGTGGAGAGATTTCAAGGCCTAAAAACTATGCCTTCCATCAAAAAATGTTTCTCTATTATATTTTGATTAAGTAGCACATTTTACATAGTAACTTACAGCCATTGCCATCTTGTAAATTGTTTACCAGTAGTATTAGCATGATGCTGTACTGCATCCTACACTCAAACAAGTTAAACAGTTCTCTTACCTACATATGCACCTTCTAAAGGCTTTTCATTTCTGTATGATGCAGGCATTTGTCTTCCACTCACCCTTGGTGCACCATTGATAAATTATATTGAAAAAACCTCAAATGTTCATGACTTTACGGTGTGTGGAAGTAATTTGCTCAGTTCCCCACTGTAAGAATGGAAATGGTTTTGCATTATTCACGTGCTACCTTTGAGAAAGATTGAGGAATTGCAAAGGGAAGTCATTCATCTTTCCCTGGCTGGCAAACTTGCTGTTGGTTCGTGCAAAGATGAGAACAGGAAAGGAATAGATTGAACAAGCATAGCAAAAGGGCTGCCCTGTAGACTAGTTTGTTTCAAAGAAAAAGTGTTCCATATAAGCGGTCCCCCTTGTCTGTGAGAGATTCATTCCGAGACTTTCGGTGCAGTCCAAAGCTACAGATGGTACTGAGCTCTGTGTATTGCTTTAGCTTTCTGCAATGAAGTTTAATGGATGAAGTAAGCACAGTATAGTTAACAACAGTGACAATATCAAACAGTTATAACAGTATACTATAGTAATAATTATGTGGCTATAATCTCAATTTATTTTACTGCACTGTGCTCACCCTTCTCTGATAATGATGTGAGATGATACCTTGTCTCTGAAATGCCACATTGTGACGAGGGTTCGGCTTCTGTAAGGTTACTGTGTGGACACAAGCACTCGGATACCCTTCTAGTTGATCTGATAACAGAGGAGGCTGCTTAGTAACTAGCAGGCAGGAGTGTGCAGACTGTGGTTGTGCTGGTTAAAGTGATTATTCATGTCCCAGAAAAGACAGAACAGGATGGCATTACTCAGAACAGTGCACCACATGAATTGTTCATTTCCAGAATTTTCCATATGATATTTTCTGACCATGGGTGACTCAGGTAATTGAAACTGTGGAAAGAAAAATCCACGGGTAAGAGGAGACTACTGTATCTCCTTATCATTGCCCCCTGAAATGGGAATTCTCAACTTGAGCTCATGGGTTGTCTTCAGAAGGATTATAAACACCCTGAAATCTTTTGCAAAATCCATTTTTCTTTATGACTGTAACATTTGTTATTACATTTTTGGACCAAAGACTTCTGTGTCTTCTTGTAAGGTGGAGACAATCAAATGCTGTAAATTATTTGGGTTTTACGGTAAACACAGTATAGTCTAGTAAAATGTTCAGTTGATTTAATGTACTGAGAAGGCCACAAAATGAGATTAAGGTAATAGATGAAATATTGTCAGAACAAAGACAAACTTAGAACCTGAATGAAAGGATTTATATCCTAAAGTTTAAAAAATGATGATTTAAAAAAATGTTATGAGTTTTATCTAGATGTCCTCCTAAAGCCTCGTGCGCTCAGAGGGACTTTTTCAGAGGTGGCTGGATCTAGGATGTGTGAATATGGACTAAGGGTGTGTGGTAACTATATTGGTTCACCGATTGGTTTAGTATAATTCTGAGTGATAGATAATGGGAATGCTTTTAGCGTGGATGGAATAAAAGGGAAAGCAAAGGGAAGGCTGGTGCCTTCTTGACTGCCCTGCCATGGACTGTTTCTCTGCTGTGCTTCCCCTCTGCCCTGCTACTCTGCCTTGGGCCAGCTGACTACACACTGAAACTCTGCAAACAGAGTTAAAATAAAACTTTCCTCCTTTAACTGTGGATACTGGGTGTTTTGTCTCAGCAACAAGAAAGCAACCAAGACAAGGACCTTCAAATTATCTAATTAAAGACAGATTTCTGTGTATCAGAGCGACTTGTTAATAGTCCTATACTTATGTGAATGGAGATGACCAACAAGAAATATTGAAACTAATTTGGGTCACTTTATTCCATCTTCTATGATCTTTTTTTTTTTTTTTGAAGAAGCATAAAGAGATTTATTCGGCAGAATTTTAAAATTACACACTCCAAAGAATAGAATGCAAGCCTTTGATAGGAGAGAAAACTCTATAATCTGGAACTGGGAATGTGTGTACTTTTTCGAGTGTAGAAATCTGTGGAAATTGTGAATCTATAAAAGGTTTGGGCTTGGTTTGCAGGGGAAAAGTGATGGTACACTCAGATGTAAAAAGATAATGGCTTATTTTACATGAGAAAGGATGACCAGTTTCATAGGAGAAAGGCATGGTCCATCCGTTGTATTTTTCACTTTTTAAGCTAGGTGATGTAAGACATTTTGTCTAAAAATAATTCTTTGAAACCTTTGAATCTGTTTCTTTATCTTCAGCTTGGGTTCTGCTCTTTATTTTATCAACTAAGCTAAATCATAGTCCTAAAGTATCTTTAAGGCATTCTGGGTATGATGGTCCTGGAAGAAAGGAAGCCTAAATGGGCCGGGAGTACAGATGTAGACAACCATGGGTAACTTTGTGTCCTGATGCTGCAGTGTTAAAAGGACAGTCTTAACGGTTTTCCTTGTCTCTTGTGCATCTTTCTTTCTTATTTCTTCTCTCCTACCTTGCCCTTCCTGCTGAGATTTTGGTTCCTTATTTTAAATGGTGCTGAGGAGCTGGAGGTCTGTCTTCTTAGAGCTGCTTCAGGCTGGGTGGGCAGCAACCCTACCTCAGCAGGAGTCAGATGTCTTACTCTGACTGATCAAAGGAGACAAAGAAAGATGGGTTTTGTAATTTAATGAACCACCATACTTTGATAGTCTGGGAAAGAGGATAAGAATGTTAGCAAATCCTTGACTTTTAAGCTTCATTTTATAACCATGTTAAAAAGCAAAGGACAAAAATTAATAGTAGAATATTGGTAAATAGTAGCTCCAAAAAGTTTTAGAAGTCAGACAAAATTAGGTGGCTTAAGCCTTTTATTTTAAAATTAATCTCTGTTTGTTCAGAGGTATTAACCTAACTGTTCCTGGAGAATTCTCCTATTTTTTTCAATAATAAAGCCAATGTTCTATGTTAATTATAACAATGGACAAGGAACACAATAAATAAAAATATCTACCATTTTTTGTGACCAGTGAGCCATTACAAATTCTTACTATAGGAATCAGGACCGGAATCTGGCTTCTATTTTGAGCACCCGAAGACCTTTAGTAGTGACTGGCTTCAACTAATATAAACATATAAAGTCTGAAATAAATAACCAGAAGGTTAATTTAGACCACAAAGGAAGCAAAACTAGCTAGAATATTTGTATTGACATTTTTATCTTCTGGGCACACCTGTACTTGAAGCCATATCTTTACCTGAGGGGCACTTAAGGGTACATTAGAATAACAGAATGGCAGTAACTAGGAGAGACTGAACAGCTAGTGAGACTTGGAATTGTGATCTCTCATGGTTATAGATTAAAATGTTACAGGTGTAGCTGGGGACTGCCAGGAACAACTAGTGCAATATTTGTAGTTCCCCTTTTGTATCTAACCTAGCTCTGTTTTCATATTACTGTTATTAGTTCCATTTTTTATAATATTTTTCTGTTGAGAGTTTAATACCAAGTGATAATCAAAATCAATCAATCTGTCTCTCTCTAATACTCATCGAAGTCAGGGGCTATTCCACAGGGGCTATTTATGAGACCACGTGAGGAGCCTCTTAGCTTCTCTAGTTTTTCCTCTACCCCTGTGTCATTTTCCAGAATGGGCCATAGTCTGTCTTGACCGTGCACCTTTCCTTGAAAGCATGGGTACTTTCCTCTCTTTCGTGACCCTTCTCTTTGCACAATGTACATTGGTTGACTCCTGTCCTTCGGAGTCCAATATTTAACAAATAGAGAAATACCAAGACATGTCTTAAAGGTAAGCATCTCAGTCCATTTGGGTTGTCGTAACAATTCCTTAGAATGGGTAAATTATAAACAGCAGAAATGTATAACTTGAAACTCTGGAGATTGGGAAGCCCAAGACTGAGACACTGCAGGTTTTGCACTGCACAGGCTCATTTCTCCTGGTTGGCGACCTGCGTGTGTCCTCAGACGGTGGGGCACACAGTTGGTCTCCCTTGAGCGCCTTTCGTAAGGGCACTGGTGCATCCCGAGTGTGCTGGCTTAATCCCCTCTCAGCAAGCCTGGCTCTTAATGCCATCGCTGTGGGAGCTGGGTTTCAACGTGAACCTTAGGGAGAAGCAAACATTTTAACCATGGCAATAAGTTAATTAAAATAGAACAGTTTTTAAACAGATGTAGTTGAGTACATGTTATGCGACGTGCACGTGCTTGGGACCAGAAGTGTTTCCGATTTCAGAGTTTTCAAAACATCTTGTCCTGAAAAATAAAAAGTGGCCTTCCGGAATTGATTAGGGCAGGAGGCGTTTTCCCTGGTAAATGAGATTGGTGTCCTCTTCAGAGGGGCTCAAGGGAGTTTCTGCCATGTGAAACACTTAGTGCCCCCTGGGTCACATGGGTCCTCACCAGATGCCGAGTGTGCTGGTGCCTTCATCTGGATGCCCGGGCTCTGGAAGAGTGAAATGTGAATTTCAGTCATTTATAAATCACCCAGGTCTTAGCAAATTTTGTCGTGACTAATATGCTTCCTTTTTTTTAAAGTTCATTTTAAACACTCGGAGGTACTCTTATCAAGTCAAGGTATGCACACCACAATGCCCAAGATCGCTTCTAATATTCTGAAATAATTATTCTTGTGTTACATCCTTGGCGACAGATCACACTTACTTATTTTATATGTAAACTGGCATTTTTTTACTTGATAGCACATTTTCACAAATTACGGTGTTGCTTATCACGGTAGAGATAGTTGGATTTCCACTCACCTTCATAGGTCTGCCCTGCTGTGAACTGCGTATTAACAAAAGCCCTGGAAATCACTCTGATGAAAGTTACCAATGATGAGCCATAATCATGCATGCCCTTCAGCCTTTCATTATGTTTAAAGTGAATTCTGCCGGGGTCGCAAACGTAGAAATGCTCATTGGCCTTGCAAGAGTGGAATTTAAATTTTATTTCTCAATTGCTCTTCCAAATGCAAATGTGCATTTGTCTTTTCTGCTAGGTTGGCTTCATTCTTCATCTTCGTTTCTAGCTGCAGTGCCAAAGATCAGTATTTTCATAAGTATTCTACCATTTGTCATTTCGTTGTGGTTATTTCCGAGTCGATTTCTCTCCCACATTAAGAAAGGTGCAGATTTGTATGTCGAAGAAGAGGCAACAGCTTTTTTCTAAGTGCAGATTCAAAATGTCCTCTGGGTTTTCATGAAAATACTTCACCCATAGCTTCTGTCTTTGACCTCTTCCTCTAGTTTTCCTTAGCTTTCACTTTTATGTATTTTGATTATTACATAAAATTCTGTCTCCATGCTGGTAATTGTGCTTGGTCACTTAGACGTTCAAAAGTCTGGTGAAAACGTTCATGGGTGCGATAGTTTGCCCAAAGAGTGGGGATTTTCTACCATCTCCCCTTCTCTGTTCTTTGCAGGGGTCGGCACACATATCGTGTAAAGGGCTACATCGTGAATGTTTTATGTTTTGCAGCCTAAGAAGTAAAATCAGGAATATTATGTGGGCACTTATAATATTATAAGAGAAAAAAATAATAAATTTGCACATATCTTTATCAACAAAACTAAAAATATGAGAGTAATAATGCTAACAGTATTTTTTAAATTTATAATGCATATAACAGTAATAAAATTCTTTCTTTGAAGATAACATTTTGCTTGATTAGAATACAGTTATTAGACTGGGGATTTAGCTCAGTGGCACAAGCACCTGCCTGGCAAGCACAAGGTCATGAGTTCTATCCCCAGTACCAAAAAAAGAAAAAAAAAAGAATACAGTTATTATCCTTGATAATTATTATTAGTGTATGATTAGATTTTAGTTATTACCCACAGTATTGATTGCAAATATTCATCCTACTGATCTTCATCTAGGTTTTATATATTTGATCCTTAAAACATTTTTTCTTGCAGGTAGTGCCAAATACTGATATGAGGTTACTGGCTTGTGTGCAGATCCATAATTTCAAAGCTGTTCGTAGAACTCTGTCAGCTACTGTGTAAAGGAAACAAAATCCTTTGCTGTCTAATTCAGCAAAGTAATCTACACCCCTCTGTGCCTTTAAAGTTTGCGCTTGAAGTCCATTTACCTGCTTTTTCTGACATGTATTGGTTAAAAAAGGCCATAGTGCCCCAGTAAAGCGGTACACGTGGTGCTCGTGATGCTGTCACCTTGTAACCGTGTCACTGTGATCGCTGGTGGGAAGCACTTGGTGTGTTACATATGATCTCAGTCCCAACTCAGCCCTGCCCTGTGGCTCTGAAGCAGCTGCAGACGGTACACAAAAGTTGAGCTTGGCTGTTTTCCAGTGAAGCTCTCTGTGTGGCCTCTGAAGTTGGAATTGGGTGTGACTTTCATGTATCATGAAATACTCATTTGATTTTTCTTTTCTACCACTTGAAATCACTCTTAGGCCAGATTTTACCAAATGCATTACTGACGTCTGTCCTGGATCATGGATTTTTCTCTTCACTGGATCTTTCCATCAGCATTCAGATCAGCTGTTATTTAAAAAAGAAAAAGAATAACAAAAGCTCTTGTTGTAGTATTTCTCCCCTGCTGTGGCCACCGTCCCTTCACTCTGCTGTCCTTGTCATGAGAGGCAGTAGTACTCGAGTCCTTTCCTGTCGTCAGCTGAATCTCCCTCTGTCAAGCCTTTTCCCTCCATTTCCACTGTGACTACGTAAAGCTCACCGTGGGCCTTCATGTGACTTCATCCCATAGCCATTTTTTTGTTCTTATATCACTTAATTTTTCAAGCATTTAACAAAACTCATCGTTCTTTCCCTTGAAATACTTTGTTCACGTGCCTTCAAGGGTACCGCGCTGTCTCGCCGGCGTTCCTTCCACATTGGATATTTATTTTATTATTCTTCATTCATCTGTTCACGAAGTTCTGAGTTACTTCCTCACTTTTGGTTTAGGTCTCTCTTCAGTCCTTGTCCCCTTTTCACTCTGCGTGCTCGCTGCTCCTGTGACCTTATTCTATTCGATTTATGGGAAATACTCTCTGTGTGTCATAGATTTTCCGATTTATCTCTCCAGCTCATGCTGTTTCAGTGACGACCAGACACGATCCCCCCTGACGTGTCATAGACATTTCAAGCCTGACAACTCAAAAACTCAGCTTTCAGTTTTCTCCTGACCTTCCCCATGGTTTTCCCCCTTTCAGGGGACGAGCGCACCATTTTCCTAGTCGCTTAGCTCCAGTCCTCAGCATCGACTCTGGCTGTGCCTGTTCTGCTCCCCCACCCTGCTGTATTTCCTGTAGCACTGTGAACGCCACCCCTAGGATACACCCAGAATTGAGCACTTCTTCCCTGTACGGGTCGCTACCACTCGGAACCAGACCGGCGTCGTTTCTCCCGGATGTCCAGCCACGAATCCTGCCTGTGCCCTGGTGCTTGCAGAGTGATCTCCCGTGAAGTCAGAGGAGCCATTGAAAACTCCCGGTTCTGGCATGTTACTATTTATTGTGGCTCTTCGGAGTAAACGTCAGAGGTCGTGCAGTGGCTGACGTGGTCTGCTCCACGGTCGTTTCTCCTTGTCTGTGGCCGCATCTTCTGTGACTCTGCCCTTGCTCACTCAGAGCCAGGCCCTGGGGGTCCATCGGCGGCAGGACAGGTGCTCTCTTCGTCCTGGTCTTTCTGTGGCGGCTCCCAGCTGCTTCTGTGGCCTCCACTGTGCAGCCCGTGCATGAACGCCGCTGGTTCATTCTCCTCAGAACAGCATTCTTCGCTCGTTTCTTAATCTGCTCTATCTTCCAGTAACATTAGTGTCTTCCTGTAATTTTGTGTTTCATTTACTATGTTTTCATTGTCTTTCTCTCCCTGCAGGACTGTGTAAGTCACAAGGACAAGGATTTTCATGTGTTTCATTCATTGACAAAGTCTGAGTGCCAGCCACATTGTAGGTACTTAAAAGATAATTTAAAAAAACAAAAAAATAGGGCTAGGCATTTAGCTCAGTGGCATAAGCGCCGGCCTGGCAAGCATGAGGTCATGAGTTCGATCCCTGGTACCAAAATAAATAAATAAATAAATAAATAAATAAATAAATAAGTAGTTTCTTGAGTAAAGCTTTGTAAGCCATTTTTTGTATATCTGGAATTGTAAGGTTTTCAGAGCCAGAAGAGATTGTGTTTCATAGTCTCTTAAACCTGTACTGTGAGCCCAATGATGCTATTTAAATATAAATTAAAATTAAAAGCAATTAAAATTCACGGCATAGTTCCTCAGGGGTGGTAGCAACATTTTGGGTGTTTGTGCCTGGTGGCAACTGTCTGACAGCGCAGGCATGGAATATCCCCATCATCACGGAGAGGTACACTGGCAAGCCTGTCACGGCTTTCAGTCAAGGAGTTCCATTCTGCACAGAGACCTGTGAAGTGTGATCTGAAAATACAGTGAATATCTACATTTTTAAAACATTTATTACAGTTGGAGACACATTGCCGTTAAACCCCTTCAGAATACTCCCTCTCCCTTCAGACGTACTTGCCTCGTGATCCTTGCCATACGCTGAAGCAGTTCTGGAGGTCCTCTTTCGTGAGCGTCTCTAGTGGCACTGTCACGGCTACTTTGCTATCCTTAGTTGGTTCAAGACATTTGCCTTTCATGCTCATTTTGACCATGGGGAAGAGCCGTAGTCGCATGGTGCCAGGTCCAGCGAATAAGGTGGATGACACGTGTCACTCCGCTGGGTGGTGCTTGGCAACAGCGTTCACTGTATTTTTGACCACATCTCCTAAAGCCACTGGGGAAAGGGGACTCCAGAACTGCTGCAGAAAGTGGCCAGAACGATGCGATGAGTGTTCAAAGCAAGGGGAGTATTTTGAAGGGGATAAGTGGAATGGGTCTTTTACTGTCATTGTCCTTTAAATTTAAACATTCATCATAAATTTTGACCATGCCTCATGTGTAAAAGGACTCATAGTAAGCTCTGCATTTCGGGGGGGTTAGGTTGCTGCACAGCACAGGGAGGGAGGCAGAGGCTGTCCCAGAGGGCTCTCTAAAAGTCAGC
>RJWT010023760.1:0-16706 GCA_004365215.1 Cuniculus paca | reverse complement strand
ACATAACCTTGTCTTAGTGAGAATTATACAGTTCAGAGTTTGTCACAATGGGATCTGTCTGCATATGTGCATTTTGTCATCATTGTATAAGTGTCAAACAGAAGTTTTATGGTAAGTGATATAGGAAAAAATTATGGAAGAATTGAATCTTCAAAAGAGAGATTAAAGATTCCTTCCATTAACCAAAATTATATTTTTCCAGAACAATATTGTTTACAACAAAGTACAGACCTTTCCTCGGTTAACTTTTTGGCAATAAAGGTGATATGAAAATTTATTCTCAAATCTGTACATCATGCTTCTAGTCCTTCTTATTGATATTGTTCAGGTACTCTCAAATAATACTACATAACAGTTGTCTTAGCATACCCTACGAAAGGTGTGGAGGATGGGAGAAGAAAACAGGTAATACAAAAAGAGATGGGTGTAGTCATGCCAACCTCAGAAGAATCTACATCTTAGTGGCCAGTAATATCTCTACATTGTAAGCAGCCATCATGTACCTCTTTTGTTGTTTCAATTGCACTTAACTGATACATTCATTTTTCTAGTGTTATAAGATTGATAAATATAAGGAGTACTTATTTTACAAATTTTATTTCTGTTTTATTTAAGAAACATTATAAAGCAGACAACTACTATATCTAATAAATTTTTGAATTTGTTTTTCTTTTTCTCCAAAATAGTGATATTTATCATTTTCCCTCTGTCAAGCTGCTAAGAAAGACAGTACTAATTTTTATTACTAATTGCTATTCCATTACCAATAATTTCTATACAGTTTTTTCTTCCTTTCTTATTTATGATACTATTTCTTTGTCTTTGGTAGGTTGTTTTAATGTTATCATACTGACATTTTTATTCACCAAATTAAAAGTAATCAATAAGCAGCTCATGTAATGGGAGTTTCAATCCATATATCTGATAGGAAATTAATACTCTAAATTGTAAATAACTAAAAAAAAAACTCAATAGCAAGAAAATAATCCAATTGAAAAATGGGCAAAGATCTGAAGAGATGTTTTTCATTAGAAGATACACAAATGGCCAATAAGTACATAAATAAATGCTCAGCCTCATAAATCATGAGAGGAATGCAAAGTAAAACCACAGTAAAAAATCACCTCAGATCTGCAAAAATAGCTTTTATTAAAAAGATGAATGATAACAAGTGTTGGAGAGATACATATTGTTGGTAGAAATGCAAGTTAGCACATCCATTATGCAAAACATGACAGAGGGTCTTCAAAAAGCTAAAAATAGAACTAGTATAAGATCTAGTAATCTCACTTGTAGGAATATATTAAAAGGAACTGAAGTTAATATGCTAAAAGGATATGTACACTCCTATGTCCATTGAAGCATTATTTGAAATCATTGAGATAGGGAATTGTTGAGATAGGGAACCGTTGAGAACAGGGAATCAATCTAAGAGTTCAACACATGAATAGATATAGAAAACACGGTACAGATAGACAATGGAGAACTGTACTGTTTACTTTTAGAAAGAAGAGGTCCTATCATTTGCAACATAGATAAATCTGAGGATATTATGACAAGTGAAATAAACTGGGCACAGAAAGACAACACAGTATTTCACTTCATGTAGAATTTTAAAATCTTGAACTCACAGAAGCAGAAAATATAATGATGGCTTCCAGAGGCTGTGAGTTGAGAGGGGGATAGGGAGATATGAATCGAAAAGTACAAATTTCAGGCAAACAGTAGCAATAGGTTTTCAGATCTATTACACAACAGAGTGTCTATAGTCAATAACACTCTATTATGTATTTCAAAATAACTAAACTAGCAAATCTGAAACATTTCACCACAAAAATGATAGTTAAGCAAGACAGTGGATATGTCAATTAGCTTGATTCAATCATTCCACATTATATACATATAACATCACAATATATGTTGTAAATATATACAATTATGATTGGTCAATCATAACTAGTGTTAATATTAATGAATTTTAAGTGTAAAAAACCAATAAAATATATACAAAAAACTTCTGCAAAAATGCTAGTATTTATATAACAAAACCGTCAAGTAGAACTTTGTGCAAAGGTAGACTTGTGCTAAATCTGTACCATGTAATGTATAACCTATGTTCCTTTGTGCATACTGAGCACTTGAAATGCAGCAAGGATGACTGAAGAACTGAATTTTCAATTATATTTTGTTTTAAATAATTTAAATTTAACTAGCCTCACTTAGTGGCTACAGTACTAAACAGCAAGTTATATTTATATAGCTATATATCTACCCTATAAGATAAAACTACCTTGTGGAATTTTATAATTTTACATAATGCTCTAGCACACCAAGACAAGTTCATAAAATTTTGGATAATAGATAGCATATCCTTGGTCTGTGAAAAAATGGAAAGCCAGTAAATATATTGTATTATCTTCATACTTAATTTAATTCACTACACTGCTATGATTTCCTTCACCCACCAAGTCTAGATATAATCCGATAGTTTTCATGTCTCACAAATGTATGCTGAGTTGATATGGTATTTTATTATTCTTCTGGTTACATGGGGAAAGAACTATTACCATTGTGTCATAACTCCTTTTCTTAGATTGAGTGATGACTTAGTTAATGCCCATAATATTAAAGAATTTAAATGAAACTTTTGGAGATGACTAAATTAAATGTTTTAATGGCATAATGTTTAGAGTGAAGCAATTGAATAAAGCTGTAGGGAGCATCTGTAATCAGACTTGATTTAAGGAACATCTGACGCACATTTACGGAATAATATCTTTGATGATAAGCTAATTTGAGAGAAGGAAGTCCAGCTGCACATTCATTAGAAAGAAGGAAAATGCTGTCTCTGAAACAGAAAGAAGCAGACAAGAGCCAATCTAGTATAATATTCATTAACTTAAGGGGATAGATGACTCCAAAGCATTCTCTGCTATACCAGTACCATTAACTCTGTTCATTTCAGGCTCTTGCTGGTATCTTGGGACAAAAGGGGAGAAAAATAGCCCTACATTTGTCCTATTTCATGAATGCATTGTGAATATATGTGTATCGATACAGAGAAAGGGAACATGCTACACTGCAATACATTGCTTCAATTTATAGAGATAAGAACTTTGGAAGCCTTTAAATCATATATATTTCAAAAGGATGATATGTTATTAAAGGGGAAATATGTTATCACTAAATGTGTTATTTCTAAGCAATTCAAGTTGACTTGCATTTATAGACTTTAATGAATATCTGTCAAATTCTCTTAACACCTTACCCATTTTATAAGAGGCTTTAGAATGCAGTTTTTAAAGCATTTATGGATCTTTGGTGAGGCGTACACTGATCTTTGTTCTATTCCATGGAAGATCACAACACACTGTATATCACAAGATGCACATTATGTGCCACATAAACTGGAGATCAAACCTCTATCCTTACAACAAATATTTTCAGATGCTTGGTATCATTACTGCTTTATGTCTGTTTTATGATCCACAAACCGGTTATTATAAAACCCAGTTGTGTGGCATGAAGGATTAAGTAAAAAACATGCATATTTACTACCTAGCATAACAAATGCTTACAAATACCTTCCTGAAATCGTTTACCACTTCGCTCTGCATTTTTTCCCTGTCTCTTTATTTCCCTCGGTTGAGAATGAACCCAGGGTCTCGTGCACACTAAGCAAGGGCTCTACTCTACCACTGAGCTGTGTCCCCAGCTCTTCCTCACCTCTGTGTTTCTCATCTTCTTCTTTCACCACAGTCTGCTCATAGGAGTTTATGACAAGAGGATGACTGTAAGTTCACAAAACCATCGACGGGGAAAATTTCAACTGCTTTCAAGTTCTCTTTTGGACTACAATGAGTTAGAAAACTATAGATCAGGGGCCAAAGTCAGCTTGCAATCTGATTTTGTCTGGATCATGAATTAAGAATGGGTTACAAAGAAGAAAAAGGAAAAAAAGAAGAAGGAAAATGAGACCAAGAAAAGAAGGGCAAGAGGAATACATGTCAGAGACTATATTGGGCTCAAAATATTATGGAAAATGGACCAAACACGGGAAGAGGTGGCACCAAGAAGGTTTAGGAGGCAATTTATTACATTGGTGGGCTTGACTAGGATCTCCCCCAAGAGTCAGAGCCCTGCCTGGTGGGGTTTTGGGGTTTTATGGGGAGACCAAGGAGGAGGTACAGAGGCAGATTTGGTGCATTATGATTGGAAGGTTGGGTAACATCTCAGGTTGGTAAGGGAGGTTAAACATTTCAGGTTACATTGCAAGGCCATCAGCTATACAAAGCATGGGTTACACAGGGGAAGAAATGTTCTGTTGCATTTTTAAGTTACATTGCCAGGCCATCAGTCATACAAGGGCAGTAAAGACAGGGGTTATGCAAAGGAAGAAAAGTTCTGTTACGAGGTCTGTCCGGATGTGTCACCAGTTTTCGAAAGCATTCTTGGCAGGCTTCATTTAAAACTTTAATTTCCCTTTCAATAAATCCTAAAATATTCATTATCTAGTTCTTAAAAAAATAAGATTTCCCCACTTCTAAACTGTTGAAGTCTTTACAAACAGAGGTTTATTCTTACTGTACAGCATTGAGAATACAGCATAATTAGCCGTACATAATAAATAAATACTCAAGCTTTGAAATAACCTTGTTTATTAACAATAAAGAAACCAAAGAACAGGTAAAGGTAAAACAAATCTGATTATATTTAGATACTAGTAAAAATAATTCTTAGTTACCTAGAATCTGTGTTAAAATTAAATTCATTTGCAATATTGCTTAAATTACTAGAGGGTTTCTAGTAGGCTCTAGAAGCCTCCTTGGGTCATGCATTATGTGGATATTATAGCAGTGAAAGTGAGAGGTGCTTAATTAAAAAGCCTAGATATTAGTACTTATTTATTGAGCTGTTCTTTCAGAGCTCTGGGGGTGAGATACACAATTCGTATCTTAAACAGGTAATAAAAACCCCAGCATGAAAGTCAAACTCCCAACTACCTCTTACTCCAACAGAAACTTCACTCTCCTGCCAAACGCAATTTATTTTCATATGTCCCGACATAGAGAAATGAGCACAACACTGCATGAGTCAATGTAGGAAAGAATGAAGCCTTGGGCAAGGAACTTGATAAAAATTATGAATGTTTAGCCCTCAGTATTAGCAGTCTCAGTCCTACAGGACTCGGAATGGGGAGGTAGCTCAGCAGTAGAGGGCTCGAAGGGCTCACCTAGCTACTCAAGACCCAGGTTCGACCCTTAGAACTTAAATAAAGAAGTCGATGTCTTATGGATCCTGCTGCTCTCTGCTTGGGTATGTGAGGAGCGACCACCCGGTCCACAGTGCATTTCAGGAAAACAACTCGCAACACCAAAGCATGAGGCCTCTCCAGTGCTATGATCCTGTCATCCTGGCCATAATTAATTCACATTGTCAGTCAAATCCTCCTTCCAGAATTGGTTTCAGATACATTAATCAACATTTGCCAACTGCTTGAGAAGCAGAAAAACAAGTTAGTGGATTCATAGTGCTGTGCCAAGACAGACGATGCTTCCTCATCTAGAAAGGGTTTGCACTGTGGCCCCACTTTCTTCCAGCTTCCCAGTGCCACTACTCATCTTCAAGAGGTCTGGCATAACTTTCCCCACCCACCTTGTGCTCAATGCTGCGAATCCATGTGTTGTGCATGGAAATTCGCCCAACAGCTCTCTTCCCTGGTGTTTCAGATTCATGACCCTGGGGTGAGGCCTATCATTTACATGATTCCAATATGTGAAGAGGGGACCACACTTTGAAAACTACTCTCCTAACATCACATGCAAAAGGATATGACTTTTGGTTACAGTAGGGCAGAGGGGTGATTACATGGTCCCATAAATTATGGAAAAGGACCACTAGTCATCAGTTCCAGATTAATCCCCTCCAATGTTTGCCACTCAGTCATGCCAGTGTCCCTTTGTGGATTTGTATTATCCTTCACCAATAACCTGGGACTCCAGGAGCTAACACCAAGTATCCCAAGCATGACTTCTCATCACGTCCAAGACCCATGGATTAGGGAAGAACGATATGCTGCTTCCTGTTATTGTCAACAGTCTTCCAACATCTGTGACATCCAGACTTTAAGACTCCAATACTCTTTCTCCCAGAATAGATCATCTCCACTGGGATCCTTCCAAGTCTAACACAATCATTTTGTATCATCGTGAGGAGCCTAGGTTTCCAAAACCTAAGGTTCTGTTTGACCTGCAAAAGTGAGAAAGAATGGGGGGAAATCTCAGAGCAAAGAATGCACCTGCTTCACTTTTGGCTGGCACCAGAGCAGAACTCAGTCAATACGGTGTTCATGGAGTCTGTCTTCCAATCTTGAGGGAAAACACTCACCTATAGCCCTCCAAGCTCCAGAAATCCAGGAGCTGCAGAACTTTAGAGTTCTAAGTCACCTCCGCATCAAAACTAATTCCAGAAGAGCTGATTCACTGAACAAAGGTATGCTGGGCATCCACACTCTCAGTGAGACTGCAGGCTTTACAAAGACTTAATTTGGGAGGAAAAAAGCCTCATTTAAAACATTTGTTTTAATCACAAAACCAGAAATAAAAGTATTTGCTTGAACTGAAAAAATAAACTATGACAAATTACAAATTTAAGTAGCAATTTCAAAATCTTAGAATCAGAAAAATAATGTATTTGTATTAAATGTCTAGATTAAATTATCGTTTGTTTCACAATTTTTCAACAGTAACAATACACAAAAGTTTAGGGCACTGTTGTATTTATGAAAGCCTCTGTCAACAAAGAAGCCAGTTTGATTAGGTGTTCGTAAGAACCCATTTCTCTACTTAGACCTTATTTATCTGATATTTGAGCAAATTTTTGGCAAGTAGCTTCTAACTGACTATTTCTAACTTTTTTCCCTTCCTCTGCACATGTATTTTGGGAGCTAAAGCTGTAAGATGAATTTCTGTTATGAAACAACTGCTATGCCATTCTCTTTCGTCTCAGCACTTAGTGGGATATAATAACATTCCTGAGACACGCACGTGCCTCTCCATAGCTAGAAGTACTTAACTATCCTGGGGAGTGACTAGAAAGCACATAAGCCTCACTAAATCAGCTGTAACCCCATCTATAGCCTCTCTATCAGGTCCCAAAGTTGTCCACATGTATTGGACACTGACCCAATACAGGAGGAATTCAGACAGAGGTGGAGAGGCACTGGGTGACTGACTTCAGGTTGAAAAGAAAAATCTCACTTTTATAAAATATTATAAATGTAAAATGTGTTAGGGCCTCTCCAAAGACACTGGAACAGGCTCATGCCATCCTGAAGCTGTGAATCCTTTCATCCACATTAAACCTGCCTCTTGCTGGACCAGGAGTTAGCGTTATTTTACAAAAGTAGATGACATGTAAGGGTAATGTGCTCTGGAATCAAGGAGGCTGCGTACAACTTCCAGGCTCTTATTTAGCTACCTGCACACCTGCCTTTAGTTTCCTCATCCTAGGACAAAACTGATGACAAATATATCTCACAAAAGACACAATTTAAGCAACCTATAGAAGAGTATGATACAGAATTTATGTCCTTCCAATTTGTATTTTATATGTCTGTATCCTTCAAAATTCATAGCTTGAAGCCTAATTAGCAATGGAATGGTATTAGGACACAGGTCTTTGGACCTTATAGATAATGGCACCGTGGAGGACACCACGGGAAGACAGCCCTCTCTGTCCAGGAAGTGGACCCTGACTAAACATGAACTCTGCTAGTGCTGAGACCCTGGACGTGCATGGTTTCCAGAACTGTGAGGAATAAATGCTGTTCAGGCAGCCTAGTCTATGGTTCGTTAGTTATAGAGGTCCAACTAGACTAAGAATGATTTTATATGTTTATAATTATTTTTATTAATAGCATCAGCACTATGATTAGCATTGCTGTCAGTACTAACAATCAACTAGAGGTGGTAAAATTGTTTTTGCCCTTTTTGCACACACTGCTTCTGGTTCTGAAAACGTTTTTTCCTCTGCTGCTAAAATAGATGAAATTGAAACATATTAAGATTACAGCCCAGCTATGCAAGGACAATTATCTTTTGCCAATGGGGAAAAGGTTTCCTTGGTAACTTGCCTTGTAAGGCTTCCTGTAAGTACCTGAAATAGCCAAGCAATTGGTTAAATATGTAAGTCACTTCTTTAGCAATCTTTAAACTTCCTAGAAATTTTTAGAGCACGACCTCTGAGAAAGATTTATGCCATTTCTCCTCTCCCAAACATTTTTGAACTCACTGGAACAGAACCCTCTGACTACTTTTCTTTGTGTTCTTGGTAAAGATATTTAGAGATCTGTTGCTATCAAGAAATTGTGCTAATATAACTTAAGATACCTCTTTGCTGATTGCTCTGGTAACTCCACCTGGGGACTCGGTAAAGGTCTCGAATTTTCCAAGGAATTATAAAACACAGCATTCAGTAATTTTCATTAAATTTTGTTCATATTTATCTGATAAACTAAATTTGGATTTAAGTTTTATCTTGAATGCTTTGCTTTAAAATAAAGCTTTCAGAAGGAAAGCTTTAAAGCACAGAAGAAAAGAACCTGGTATATTAGAATGAATACAAAGCAACAAAAAAACATCACTTAGGTCCAAGAGGGATTATTTTAATGTAATTTGGAAAAGAATGCACAAGATTAAAAATATGTGTTAGACTGTGCCTTTTAATAATTCTGAACAGATTTGAGATCATTTCATAGTTATTACTTTGTAGGAGAACTCTACAAAACACTAATATTTTAAGTTTATTCCCAAAGTTCTAATAAGGTAATTATTTAACTAATAAGTAGAAAATTAAGCCAAAGTATAAGAGTACAGAAATTCACACAATAAACACAATGGTATCAGAGGGACCAATTTAAGAACTTTAGGCATTATAAAGCATGAAGATGATGACAGCAATTTCTCCAGATGCATATTTCCAGGATTATATTTTCTCTGTCTAATGTGGATCACAGAATTTAAGATCAGCTTTTCTTTGTATTACATTTGGTTTTTCATTCACTTTATACTCATTCACTGAATGCATACTATTTTTCAAATACTATGTTAGATATTAGAAATGTGAAATGTGAACATGAGGAAAATGGTCCCAGATCTCTGATATTTACAATTTAGTAGAGTTTAACAGAATGGCCATAGGAGATCTTGTCCCATTTTCAGAAATTGCTACAGAGGCACAAAAACATCAAACAAGCAAAATATTTGCATTCTAACTAGGTATCCAGCAGAGTCAGATACAATTTTGGGACCTAATGGTAGGCAAAAATCCAAGAATCTTTCCTGCCATGCCCGATACCCACCGTTTCTGCCAGGCAGAACATGCTCAGGAAGCAAGGCAAGAGAATAAATGGACTTTCCAGAAGTTCAGGGTCCATGGAAAGAGAGTCTCCTCCCATTCGCAGCAGAAGCCTCCAAGAATGTTTCTCCTTCCGAACTCCACCGGGAGTGGGACCTAGAAAACCACCTTCATAATACCACAATGCCTGCAAGAGAGCAGGGAAAGCACTTTGTTGCTCAGCTGCTTGCTTGGCAATCAGCACAGTCACCGATCTGCTTCCAGGACACCATGAGTTGGGAAAAGAGACAGAAAACAAAGCTAAAAGAACAGAGAGCTGTGGAACTACACTGTACTGTTCAGGCTGGGCAAGTGCAAACCTCAAAAGGTAGCTAGGTTCTCTCTCTCTCTCTCTCCCCTTCTCCAACATTATGTCTTTAAGACAACCGTGAGTTTATCAATGCCCAGGATTTAGCAGTTTCTGTCATATGTCAGAGGTTGAATCCTCAGAGTGAATTATTTTCAAAACAATGTTTTCATACAAGGAGGACAGATACTTATTTTTATTATAGTAGTAATACAAAAAGTTGAAAAAACACTCACTCATGATTTTAAAAACCCTACAGAAAATCAGAATAGATGGTCTTTACCTTAATCTGATAAAAAGCTATCTATGAAAACCAACAGCCAACATCATACTAAATGGACAAAAACTGAAACTTTCACTCTAAAATAAGGAACAAGACAACAATGTCCACTATTACCACTCCTATTCAGTATAGTTCCAGAAACATTAGCCAGAGAAATTAGACAAGAGAGAGAAACAAAAAGAATAAGGATAAGAAAGGAAAAAGTTAAATTATCATTATTCAGAGATGACATGATGTGCTACATAGAAGACCCCCAAAACTCCACCAAAAGCCTTTTAGATTTAATAACTAAATTCAGTAGCATACCTGGATACAAAGTCAACACTTAAAAATCAATAGCACTCCTGTACACAAATAATAAACTCACTGAGAGAGAAACTAGGGAAAGCACATCCTTCACAATAGCATCCAAAAAAGTGAAATACTTAGGATTCAATTTAACAAAGGAAGTAAAAGATCTATATACTCAAAATTACAGTACTCTGAAAAAGGAGATTGAAGAGGATATCAGAAAATGAAAAGACATCCTTTGCTCATGGATAAGAAGAACCAACATAGTGAAAATGGCCATACTCTCAAAATTCTTATACAAATTCAACACAATTTCAATCAAAATACCATAAGCATACCTCATCTAACTAGAGAAAACATTCCTAAAATTCACTTGGAAGCAGAAGAAACCTAAAATAGTAAAGGCAATCCTGGGTAATAAAGGCAAGGCAAAAGACATCACAATCCCTGACTTGAAATTATACTACAAAGCTATTGTGATAAAATCAGCATGGAACTGGCAAAAACATAAAACAGAACTGAGGGTCAGTGGAACAGATTACAAGATACAGACACAACTACAAAGACACTCAGCCACCTTATCTTTGACAAAAGGGCCAAACATGCTCATTGGAAGAAAGATAGTCTCTTTAATAAATGATGCTGGAAAAATTGGCTCTCTATATGACAAAGACTAAAACTAGACTCAGGTTTTTCACCATGCACTAAACCAAAATCAAAATGGATCAAAGTTCTAAATATTAAAACAGAGACACTAAATCTACTAGAAGAGAAAGTAGGTAGAAATCTCAAAGACATGGGTGTAGGCAGAGAGTTCATGAACAAAACCCAGACTGCACAGGAAATACTTCAAAGCATCTTGGATCTCACCTTATTAAAAAGCTTTCACACAACAAAAGAAATCACTGACAGAGTAAAAAGACAACCCTTAGAGTGAGAAAAAAATTTAGTCAATCATCCCTCCAACAAATGACTTCTATCTAGAACATATAAAGAATTGAAAAAATTGCAACCACCCAAATTCAAAGACTCAATCAAAAATGGGCATCTGAGATGAATACACAATTCTCAGATGAAGAAATACAAAAGGCAAGTACATATATGAAAAAATGTTCAACATCATTGGTCATTCAAGAGATGCAAATTAAAACAACACTGAGATTCTATCTCACCCTAGAAAGAATGGCCTAGATCAAGAAATCAACCAATAACAAATGCAGGCAGGGCTGTGGGAGAAAAGGAACCCTTCTCTACTGTTGATGGGAGTGTAGACTGGTGCAACTACAGTGGAAATCAATATGGAGATTCCTCAAAAAGCTAAGATTAGAGGTCCCACTAGACCCAGCTATTCCCCTTTGTGATATCTTCCTAGAAGAATTAAAAACCTCCTTCAAGAGTGATATATGAGCACCCATTTTTATAGCAGCACAATTCATAATAGCTAAATCTTAGAAACAACCCAAATGCCCATCAACCAAGGAATGGATAAAAAAAATATGGTACTTTTGTACAATGGAGTACTGCTTAGCCATAAAGAAGGATAAATTTGAGACATTTATAAGTAAATGGATGCAACTTGGCACCATACACATAAGTGAAATAAATTTGACTCACATTTGTAAACATTGTATTGTCTCCCTGGTGTGAAAAATTCAAAGAGTAAACAAGGTCTAAAATGCACAATAGATATTGTGAAATGGGAAGAACTTTAAAAAAAAAAAAAAGGAACTAGGATGGGGAAAAAGAAAACAAGGGAAAAGGGCAATAAATGCAAGTTAGCTATACTATTAGTGTCTCTTAGTTCATTGAAAAAGAAGGTTCGTGCTAATATTGATTGGAGAAATTTTATGCCTGTATCTTGTACGCTTGAAGGGGAAAAATTAAAATTTCAAGTAGAAGTTTGCCCAGGCTACCACCATGGCCAAGCGGACATGCCCTGCAGGCCGGATAACAGAACACTTCTTCCTTTACACAAACCCCTGTCTTCACTGCCCTTGTGTAACTGGTGGCTTTACAATGTAATTTGGAATGTAACAGAACATTCCTTCCTTTATATAACCCATGTTTTGTTTAACTGACAGCCTTCTGAAGGAATCTGAAATGTTCAAACTCCCTTAGCAACCCATGATGTCACCCAACCCTCCAATCATATGCACCAAATTTGCTTTTGAACCTCCCACTCAGTGTTGCTAGGACCTAGGCACTCATCTCAGTGTTTCAAATGTTAGCTGTCACAATAACTACACAAAGAACATGTTTTCATGTTCACACTTTTACTGATAAATAAAGCAGGTCATGGAGAGAGTATCTGCCTACGATCACAAAGGTAGGAAATGGTCTGGCACCAGGGTCTGTCTTTTTAACCCTGTTTATGACCAAGTTATGTTCCTGTGGTTAGGTTGTTAGATGAATTGGTCACTAAATAAGGAATCATATGTTGTATATCCATTATAATATTCAGAACAAAAAAATGGTCAAAGGAAATGCCAACCTGATGACTTTGCTTTTGTTTGCATAACTCTTTCATGCAGTCCTGTGATGCACAACAGAACATAAAACTCTATTGCACAGTACAATCAGCCAAAATGATAGTACTGTACTGCGGAAGAAGCCACCGTAAGGCCGCACTGCTACTCATGCTCCTGCAATGTAAGTCTGAATGGGGTTGCCAGTCTGACCACCAGGACATCAGTCTAAACAGGTATGAAGCAGCTAGACCATTCAACGAGGAGTATCTGTATACTGTTTCTTATGCTAGAGTCAAGCTTCGATGTTGGCACCCAGGACATAACCTACATTAGCTCTTCTTCTCATCCTTGTTTGCCTACTGGGAAAAGAAAGACGTACACACGGTTAAGAGCTTACCTACCTAACATCTCAGCTCATAATGAAAGAGCTAAGATTGTCAGCCACATATAGGTGGAACCCAGTGTTATTTGTTTTACTTGGACCTTTTCAAAATAATTATTCCAACTATGAGTTGGTCTGCATCTAGAGGAAGACAATTATACCTGAATAGTTCCTTAGGGTGTTACTGCATAGTGCAATATAAACACTGATGCTCATAAAGATGATCCAAGACCATCAAAAAAACAGAATAAATTTTTTACACTTTTTTTTTATTTTGAAAAGAATACAACCAAACAAAACAGAGTAAAGTACAACCAAACAAAACAAAAAGTAAAGTCAATCAAAATGAAGAAATGAACATGGTACATGACTTTTAAACAGGGTAAAAAGCAATCAGTAAGGCTACCATAATGCCTCTTGTTATCTACAATATACTTGCCCATACCATCAGGGATAAGTAAAATCAAACAAAATACAACAAACTAAAACAGTAGAAACAAAACAAAACAAACAAAGCAGAACAATGTAAGCAATACAGAATTTCAAGATACTAGCAAAACAGCATTGGCTACCATATTTGTTATTTTTAGAATAGTTGCCTACACCTTCAGACATATTACAATCAAACCACACAGAATAGAGTATAATTAATCAAAACAAACAATGAAAGCCATACAGGTTTCTAAACAAGATAATTGGACATCCTTGATGGCTGCAATTATGTATTTTGTTGTCTTTAAAATAACTGTCCATGCCATCAAGTATAATAAAATCAAACAAATCAAAATAAAATGAAACTAATCAGAACAATGAATACAATCTGAATTTCAAATCATGATAATAGATTAATAGTGCTTATTTCCTTCCCTTTTTAGATAATTCCTCCCCTTTGACTTTCCCATGATCTGTTGTGCACTTTGGATCCCACTAATACCGTTAGTTTGTTATGCTATGGAGACAACACAAAATTTACCCTTGTGACTCTGAACCATTACATCCATGAGCACTATTACCAGTTGCCTCTATCTACCCACAAGAGCCTTGAGGCTATCTTCCTTTATAGCTGAGAAGGTTTCCACCACATAAAATACCATGTCTTTCTTATCCACTCTGCAATTAATGGGCAGGCTACCCCTATTTTTTTTTTCTGGCTCCCTGTCACATAGGGCATTGTTCTCTCTCCTTTGACTTTCAGACTATGAATTTTCTTTCTAGCTAAATGTGTTTCTTGCATAGAGCATATTGATGGATCCTGTCTCCTGATTCACCATGCTTCTGTTTCTTTCTATTGGTGCCTTGAGGCCCTCTTGCACTGTATTGTCTCTGCCATGCTATTTTCCTGCTATTAACTCCCTATTTTTCCTCTCCATTCAATCAACTGGCCCCACTTGATGGTCCCCCTCTGACACTGTTCCTGAGACCGTGGTCCTTTTTCTCTCTCTCTCTCTCTCTAAAATGTCCTTTAGTAATCTTTGTAGGGTTGGTTTTGTGGTAATGAATTCCTTGAGTTGTTCTTTGTCATGGAAGTATCTCGTTTCTCCATTAATTTTGAAAGAAAGTTTTGCAGGGTACATCAGTCTGGGTTGGAAGTTGTTTTCTTTCAGGACTTGCAATACTTCACTCCAGCCTCTTCTTGACTTGATGGTTTGTGTTGAGAAGTCTGCTGTGATTCTGATGGGTTTTCCTTTATAGGTGATCTGTTTCTTTTCTCTAACAGCTTTTAATATTCTATTTTGGAGTTGAATTTCTGGGATCTTGATTATTATATGTCTGGGTATAGATTTGTTTTGGTTATGGCTACCTGGAGTTCTATATGCCTCACTTATTTGAATGTCATTTTTTTATGCTTGAGAAGTTTTCAAAAATTATATCTGTAAATAAGGTCCTGATGTCATTTGTCTTAACACCTGCTTCTTCACTCACATTTTTAATTCTTAAGTTATGCATCTTTGAGTTGTCCACCAGCTGTTGAATTGTTACTTCCTGAGTCCTTGTTATTTTTAAGAGATCTTTCCTTTCACGATCATAGGCTGCAAGCCTGTCTTCAAGCTTTGAAAGTCTTTCTTTAGTTTGTTTCATGTCAACTTGCCAACTTTTGAATGAATTTTTAATTTTCTGGATATCTCTTTGAATCTGTTTCATACATTCTAAATCTCTCTTATGCTGTTCATTCATGATTTCCCTCATCTTCCTATGCTCCTCTATTTTTTTATCTGTGTCTTCTTTAGAGATGCTTTGTATTTCTTTTGTTATGGTTTTCATTTCTTCTTTTACCTGGGATAGAATTTCTGTTCTAATTTCTCTTATGGCTTCCTGAAATTGTTTCTTCACTTCAGTTGACATCAGTTCAGACATTTTAGGTGTGCAATTCTCTATCTCCATGTTTTCCCCATGTGGAATTGTGCTGCTTGGGTTGGACGCCAGAGATTTCCCTCACCCTCTTCGTCTTGGCATATTCCTGATTTCTTCCAACCCCCTAAGTAGTGTGGTCCCAGGCACCCCAGCACTGGCCACAGCTTCTCTGAAGCTAAACTGTTTGTCTTTTCTGGTCAATGCTGGCTATATTCCTCTGGCATTGGGCACCTGTGTCTTTGCACTGAGCTGGGCACTGAAAACCAGAATAAATTTTTCATAATGTACTTGATATAAGAAGGACTGGATGTGTATCACGTATTTTAAAAGATTTCCAACAAACTCATTAAAATAGAATCATTTTGGTACTATGATATGTAAGCTTCGACTACCTGAAAAATTAATTTATGTTGCACACCTCAGTTGTGAGCAATGTCAGGCAAATGAAGTGTGGCTGTATAAAATAAGGGGGACAGAGGATGAAATCAATTTGTGTACTTAGCTACAGAATGGATCTCAAGAGGCTTAATTCAATTTTCTGCACTGAATGAGAAATACAGAATGTTCCAGAACCCATAAAAGAGTATGATCCAGCACCCATAAAAGAATATGATCTACACAAACTACTGTTTTCTAAGTGGCATATGTGTTATTCATCTTTTAGCTAGTATAACAAAGACATGGTATAATCAACTTATAAAGAGAAAAGGTTTATCCTGGCTCATGGTTTGGTGGTTTGAGTCCATGAGAGACTGGCCTCATCGTTTTGGTCCCGTGGTGATGCAGGAGCAGAACTGTTCACCTCACAGCTGGAAAGGAAAAAGCAGAGGAGGACAGCAAGGTCTCACAATGTCCTCCCAGGGTCCCAGAGAGACCTGGGCATGGGCCACACAGCCTCATCTCTGTTCCCACCACTGCCCAGTGTTGCCAAGCAAGAACCAAGCCTGCCACACACGAGCCATTGGTCAACAGTTAAGAACCAAACCATAGCAGCTTATGTATCTGTCCACTACAGTTACACACCTAACGAAGCTCTCAGCACATACTTTTCTCTGAGCAGCTGTTAGCAAAAAAGAGAAGAGAATTGGTTGATGAAGAGTTATTTTGTAGAGAAATCCTCTTGATCTGTGAAAACATATGAATCACTAGCAAAGGTCGATGCTATTCTACAGTCATTTTCTCCAGCCTCTATTGCACTATCAACATTGGTTGGGAAAAATACCTTTT
>RJWT010023759.1:0-16773 GCA_004365215.1 Cuniculus paca | reverse complement strand
AAAAAAGATAAATCATAAAAGATACACACACACAACTTTGAAAATCATTAGTAAATACTACTATGCAAAATTGTACCCCAACAATTTGGAGAATCTTGAAGGTGTGGAGAAATTTCTAAAACTATGTGAATTACAAAACTGAACCAAGAAGATATAATTCTGATTCCAAAAGAAGACAAGAACGCAACTAAAAAAAGTACACTACACGCCAATCTTTTTAATGAATATAGACACTAAAATCTTCAACAAGATACTAGCAAATAGAATGCAATAAGTCATGAAAAAGGTAATACATCACTACCATGTAGGTTTCATCCCAGAAATGCAAAGATGATTCAAAATACACAGATTAATACACATAATATGCCATGTAAACAGTGGCAAAAATAAAAATCTTACGGTAATATCAATAGATACAGAAAAACTTTTAACAAAATACAGCACACACTAATGACCAAAAAAACCCTGAAGAGAATAGAAAATTTGTATAGAAGGATCTTATCTCAATCTAGTAAAAGCCATTTATGAGAAATCAGTGGTCAATATTCTACTAAGTAGAAAAACCTGAGAGCTCTCCCTCTAAAATTGAAACCAAGATAGGATAGTCACTATGACCACTCCTATACAATATAGTGTTCAAAACATTAAGTAAAGCAATTGGGAGCAAGATAAAGAAATAAAAGTAATGCACACAGGAAGAAAAGAAATCAAATCATTATTTGCAGGTGATATGATCTACAAAGAAGGCCTCAGAATTCCACCAAAAAGCTAGAATTAACCAAATTCAGCAATGTAGTAGTATACGAAATTCAATAGCATGCCTGTTCATTAATAATGAACCCACGAAGAAAAAATTTAGGAAAACCTGTTTTACAACTGCCTCAAGAATTAAATACATAGTTATTAATCTAATATAGGAATGAAGAATCACTACAATGAAATCTGAGGTACTCTGTAAAAGGATTTCAAAGAGAACATCTGAAAATGGAAAAACTTCCACTATTCCTGGATAGGCAGAACCAACATTGTCAAAATGGCCATATTTCCAAAACCAATATACAGATTCAACACAATTCTAGTCAAAATATTGACAGCATTCCTCTAAGAAATAGAGAAAACAATCTTAAAATAAATATGGAACTAAGAGAGACCCAAAAAAGCAAGAGCAATCTTGGGTAAAAAGCAGCAGGAAGCACCACATTCCCAGTTTTAAAGATATATTTAAAGATATATTACAAAAATAGAGTACCTATATTAAATTCATATACTTAGATTGTATATACTTAGATATAGTACAATGATAAGAACCGAATGGTATTAAAACAAAACAGACTTGTGAACCAATGGAAAGGAATAAAGAACGCAGAAACAATCTCACACACATTTAGCGACCAGATCTTGGACAAAGGACCAAAAATATACACTGGAGGATAGATAACCTCTCCAGAAAATTGTGCTGGGGAAAATGATATCCACATACAGAAGATTGTAGCTAGATCTGTATCTCTTACCATGTATTAATATAAACTCAAAATGCTTCAAAGATATCAGTATTAAAACAAAAACACTTAACCTGCTAGAAGATAAGCAACTCTTGAAGTCATGAGTTTAGGGGAAGACTTTCTGAACAGATTCCAGTTCATGAGAAATATCACGAAGAAACTTCAATTGACTTTATATCAAATTAAAACGCTTCTGTACTGCAAAGGTAGTAACCAAAAGAGCAAAACTATATCCTATAGAAATGAGAAAAAAATTGCCGGCTATTGACCCTTTAGAAAGAAAGGAATCCAGTCATTTGCAACTGCAGAGATAAACCTGGGAGGGATTATATTAATTGATATTAATTAAAATAAGACAATAAGAAAAGACAAATGCCACACTAACTCATTACATTCATTTGTAATAAAGTTGGACTGAAAAATAGAGAATGTAATGATTATATCGGAGCTGGGGATGTACGAGTTGGGGAGATATTGATCCAGGATGCAAATTTTCAGTTATGAGAAATATGCTCAAGGGTGTTAGTTTACATCACGACTATAATTAATAACAATGTACAGTACTGTATTCTTGAAAATACCTCAAAAAGTAGATTTTAAGTGTTCTCACCACACAAAATTAGTATGACATAATGTATATATTACAAAGTGGAATATAGAAATGAAAATTACCTAAAATATAGTTTGATTTTAAAATAAATTGAAAGATTGAGTTTTAAATTTAAGAACTTAAAATTTAAAACTTATGCTCTTAAATATAAATCAGAGATTAAATATATTTTTTTAAAAGGCAAGAGACATAGTAGACACTATCAATGGTCTGCAAACATTTGCGGTTTCTTTTTTGTATCAGGAACGGAATGAAGAACCTCTGCACTAAAGTATATCTCCAGGATTTAAGTTTTATTTCCATTGTTTGAGAACGGTCTTACTAGGTTGTTAAGTTGCTTAAACTGGACTTGAAATTGAAATCCTCCTGCTTCAGTTTCTCAAGGTACTGAGGTTACACGTGTGTATTTCACACCCAGCTAAACGTGTAATTCTGTACACATAACAGTCCTTCAAAATGCAGCAAAAATTTGTAAAACATATACGCATAAAGCATATGTAAAGTAAATAAACACATAAATATAGATATTTCTTACTTACATTCTTTTTTGTTTTTACTCTTTTTATTTCAATAAGGAAGAAAAATAAAGTGAAGGTAATGGCTGATTATTTTTTAAAATGAATAAAACAATAGAAGCCTCATATAAAGAAGCATCACCAAGATATAGCCAGTGATGACTAGTTTTTAAAAATATCTATTAGAGCATACTTAAAAAGTAGAATTCCATAGTTGAGAAAAAAACTGCTTTAAAAAAAAAGTTCATTGCCTTGTTTTGATTGACTTTACTCTGTTTTGTTTTGTTTGATTGTATTCTTTTCAAAATAAAAAAAATTGTTAGATATGCAAGTGATTTCTAATCAATAAGAATGAAAGTCATCCTGCAACAATAATCTTTTCAATATTTTTAAATAATATGGCTTAGAATTTATTTGGCAACAAAATAATAATATTTTATGGTCGAGGGTAAAATATAGGCATTTTCTATCAAGCATGAATTGATGACATTATTTTTACATGACAGATGTTGTTACTGACACAAAATAAATAATTCCTGCTTCAAATGTCCCACATATCATAACTATCATGTCAACTATTATCAAAGAAAATTATATACAGCTTTCAAATTTTTGTTTGCAACAATTGACACTGAGCTTCTTGATGTAAATTATCTCCTATAATGTGTTATGCTTCTGTGCTATTCTATTTTCATTTATTTTTTAGTAGAATGAGGATAAAAAGGAGCTCCCTTTATCTTCTGTATTCTAAATGAAGCAGGCTTGGTGCTTTGCGGTTTTTACTGTTTTCTCAAACTACATATAACAACACTGATTCGAATTCTTATTTGAAAAAACACTGAGTTACTTAGCCTTGAGGGGTGAAACAACCAAGATGTATCTCTAGGTGAATTGCAACTGGAGCCACCAATTTATCAGGGCAAAATAGGGATGGTATCAGGTAAGATAGGGATGGTTTCAGAAACTGATGTTTTCTCCTTGGTTGCAGAACTCTGCAGTCGATATTCTCTATTATATATAAGCAACGGTTGTGTTCACTCTGTACCTAGTTAGCAATAAATGATGTAACAGGTGCTAGGAATACAAATATAAGAAAATATTTCATTTGAAATACGAAGATTCTGAAAGGGCTAAAAGATATATGTGGTGATCAAACTATATGGCGAATGTTTAAGTAGAAAATATTTATTATATTAAAAGACTCATTGTCATTTACCCTAAAAGTAGTCTTCCTCTCTTTGAACATACTTATCTTTTCATTCTTTCTGAAGCAGTTCTGGGAGTCATCTTTCATGAATATCTTTACATGATGTGATCAAAAATTATGACAAATGCCATTACCAGTAGCATCCAACAGAAAGCTCCTTGAAATAGCATGGTTTGTCTTCATTCACCTTAT
This sequence comes from Cuniculus paca, assembly GCA_004365215.1. Lineage (NCBI taxonomy): Eukaryota > Metazoa > Chordata > Mammalia > Rodentia > Cuniculidae > Cuniculus > Cuniculus paca. The sequence continues at coordinate 12,747 of RJWT010023759.1, read as the reverse complement.
TTATTGGATCAGACACCACGCAACTTCTGGGTCTTCTTGAAGTCAAAGTTACCATAAAAGTAAATGTTTTGAATCAATTCAGAAAACCGCAGTAGCCAAGACAGTGCAACTAAGGACGCTAGAGAATGAGGACTTTCAGAACTGCTTCAGAAAGTGGCAAGGATGATGGGATTAGTGAATTTGAAGCAAGTGAGTTTTTTTGAGGGTGATTAATGACAATTTCTTTTAGTGTAATTAAAAAATTAAACACACCATATTTTCTCACTCCTTTGTATTAATGAATATCTTGAAAACGATGGGCTTTATTGCAGTTACCTGGAGCCTTATGTCACTGGATCTAAGGATGTTTCACGTTATGATATATTGAAAATTCAGGTGTAGAACCCATTGGCTTTCATTCTTGGAGCACACCATCTGTGAAATGTCTTAATAGTATTTTCTATCTGAGAAAAATACCCAATGACAATTAGTAGACAGAGTAATATGATTAGCTGTAAATTGTCCAAATCATGGCAATAATTTCCATAAAGTAAAAAACTTTTTCCTTGCAAATCATTTGCAAAAAAAAAAAATCCTGGTTGTTATGTCAAGACACTGGCACCATGTGCTCGTGGAGTAATTCAGTAGTGGTTAAAAATATCTCACTATATTTATCTAAGTTGCTTTAATTGGAAAGTAAGCTAATCAGTTACATTTGGATTACAACAATCACTACATACTCTGTCATTTATCTTGAGGATTAAATTAAGAGTCTGGAATCAGGGCAGAATGCTATTTAATTTCAAAATTTAATCTGGGACCAACAATATTTATCCATTTCAGAAAACTCATTCAGAAAAATTATATATATGGGGCATACATATATGGCAGTACCCTTTAAATATATATTTGTGGTGTGTGCATTTGTATGTATATGTCTATGTGTGTGTGTGTGTGTGTGAGAGAGAGAGAGACTAAGTGTAATCCCCATTTTGAGGAATTTTGTTTTTAATCGGGATTAATTTAGTCAAACTGCACTTGTTGAAGCACTATGGCAGGCTAGATAACTAAATTACAGCAACAAAATTCTACTCTGTGATTTATCATGTGCCTTGTCTTAAAACAAGAACTTCTTTTGATTTCTAGTTATATACCAAATAACATTTCTTCAAGCACGTGTGAAATTACCAATATCTTCATTTCCCCTACTAAAATCTCCAATTCCTTATATATGGGAAGCTTACAAAATATTGTGATTTCAAACATAGAAGATAAGCACTATATATGTACATATATATGTATATATGTATATATATATGTATATTTTTACCCCAAATATCCACAGGTTATTCTAATTTGATGCAAACCATATATATATATATATATATATATATATATATAATCATCCAAGATGATGTCTGATTCTTATTGCATTTATTTTATGTATATTTTGTGTTGCTTCTTTTTAAGTTTTTTTCTGCAGTAATTTGAATCCTCCTCTTTAAATTGGATTTAGCATGTCCTGTATGCGTAAATTGGAAAAGGATCACATTTAATCACACCTTTTTTCCTAAAAGTGGACGCTGCCTCATTTTCTCAACCCAAAAACCACATGAGACGTAACTTTATACTGCAACGTTTGTATTTTAAAATAAAAAAATAAAGTCTTGTTTGTTAATTCTATTGTCAAACCCATGTTTCTTCTTGTTTTCACTATGTTTAGCTATTACTAGTATTTATTCTACTAAATATGCTTAGTATGGAAAGGCTTAAGCCAGTATTTACATGGCCATTCAGTGTGACCTATAAAAATAGGTAGCCCTTTAGATTCTAAACAAATGTGTCTTCACTTCTATTATTAGATTGGGTTTGGTACCCTTTAACTTGTTATTTTTGTGACAAGGAGTAAAAGGAAACAATGTATTTTAGTTTTGTAAGTGAAGATGAAAGAGATAAATTCAAGTATAACTCATGAACTGCAAGAACATTCATAATATTTCTAACGTAAGATTCATGAACTATCAAATATTTTAGGATGACAAAATCTCCCTCTGATAATATTAAGCTATTTTTCATTTTTTTCATATAGAATATTAGTGTTCAAATACTCTACACCCTTGAAAATTCCAATTATAAATTTTGAAAGAAAATTAAAACATAACTACTTTACTTGTTTTTACAGTTGAGAAATCTCAATGTTGTCCTGATTCGCATTTCTTTGGCAGTACCAAGTTTTAACCATATTTCATATTTTCAATCACCATTTGTAACATTCATATTTTCTGTCAGAAGAGCTTTCACCACCCTCAATGAAGATTAACAATTTGAAAATTGAAACTTGATTAGAACAATGAGAGAATTCCAGTACATCTTCAGTGTGGTAAAGCCCTTTCACTGTCAAAAGAGAAACTTTATCAGAATATGGTTTGTGTAATGAAAATGTCCAAGGCATGACCCCAGGGCTAAGCAATTGGTCAACTCAGAATCTGCTATACTTCATTTTGGGTGCTATAGAACACTACTTGCAGGCCCTGGCTTAACATTCTTTCTGCTGCTCACCAATTTTTTATGATCATAACTTGAAGTGCAGTTAATCCTAGTTCATCTATTTCCATATCCAATTGAAGTTTGTCTTCTTTCTACTACCTCTCCCTACTAATAGTACACACTGTATATTTCAAGGACTGCATGAATCTGGGAAAATGTAATCTTATTTCTGTATGTACTGATTATTCAAGCCATTGCTGTCGAATGAAGAGAAAACACATCCTCAGTGGAAATCAGTGTGTCCTATTCTGTATCTTCATTTTTAATAAATATTGTTCACTGTACTGTAATATCAAAACAGAAAATAAACTACACACACACACATACACAAGCATTTATACACAAGTATGTATGGAAGGATACATGAGTAAGATATATAAATACATATGTAAATGTACCATGAAGATACATATGTAGTATGAATATATTACTTGAGTTATATATTATAGCAGGATATATACATATATATATATGTATTATATGTATGCATGTATATCCATCTATACTTATGGTCCCCAGTCTATAGTGGTTTGATTTACCGTGTTTGAACTTTATGTTGGTGGGAAAACTATATACATTCAACGCAAATTATACTTCCAATGTTCAATTTGACCTTTTCCCAGGCTAACATCATGTAGTATGATACTTTCTGGTGATGCTGAGGAGCACAGTTCCCAGTCATCGTGGTTTGAGTCTCGATCATGAGAAAAAATAAGTGATATTCAAGTGTACTGAATGCTTAAGGTGCATTGAATGCATTTGCAACTTATCACATTTTCACTTTATGAAAGCTTTTTCAGTACAATAAAAGTAAGTGTGTGTTTATGTGTGTGTGTGTGTGCGCATGTGTGTGCATATGTAGGTGTATAATTTTTAAAATATATTTTATTGAAAAGTAATAGAGTGAACTTTTTACTACTGATGTTTTAAAAATAGTAAATGTATCAGAGGTTCAGCTATATACTGATGTACAAGTAACAGGTATTCTCCATTCAGATAAAACTATAAATGTAGCCAGGTGTAGTGGCTCATGCCTGCAATTCTAGCACTCAGGAGGTTGAGACAGATCACTGCAAGTTTGAGACCAGTCTGGGGTACATAGTGAGTTCAAGGTCAGCCTGAATCACATAGTAAGACCCTGTCTCAAAAAAACAAAACAAAACAAAAAACTGTAAGTGTATATTTTTACCCCAAATATCCATAGGTTATTCTAATTTGATGCAAACTACATATATTACATTTCTAGTGGATATCACTTATTCATGTGCATAACTGGCATGATGAAATAAAACTTTAGGACAATTTAAAAAAAAAAAAACTGTATAACTGTTTTCCTATGTGAAATATCAATATTGAATTATCTCTACTAGTTCAACATTTATATATTCTTATTATCTGAAATTATAATACACAAGAATGTACCTCAATGTACTTTGTCTCTATGATTTTTTACCTATTCTCTCTAAATTGCATTAGAATTGTGGACTTTCACGTATACATCCAGTGAAAATTAACACTTCCAAGTTTCCATTTGACCTTTTCCCAGGCTAGTAATATGTAGTATGATACCTTCTGGTTGGTCGTGTTACCACAATGCCAAATACTAACATGTCCTTCAAAGCGTTAAACAAGAAAAAATTTGTTACTAGAATAATATGAAAAGTTTTAATACTGGATGCAAATTTTCCAAAACCATTTATACATTTGAAGAAGATAATAAGATCTTTCTAATCTAAGTAGTGGACATTTTTCCATTTAATCTATTTCTTTTTTTTTTTTTTTCGGCACCTAGGATTGAACTCATGACCTTGTGCTTGCCAGGCAGGCACTTAGGCCACTGAGCTAGATCCCTGGCCCTTGTCTTTTTGAAACAGGGTCTTGCTATGCTGTTCAGGCTGGCCTTGGCTCACTTTGTAGCCCAGGCTGGTCTCGAACTCACAACGATCCTCCTGTCTCAGCCTCCTGAGTGCTGGGATTACAGGCGTGAGCCACCACTCCCGCCCATTTAATCTATTTCTGCATTTTCATAAATTTTATAAACTGCAGTTATGAAACATTTCAATATAAAGACTATAAAGTATTAACTGCAGTGAATAACATTTTTCCCAAGTTCCATTTTTAAGTAACACTTCTTTTTCCTTATTTCAGTTTGTATTGTTTTCTAAGAAAAGTTTACCAAGTTATAATTAAAGAATGGAGAGGAAGCAAGGGTATCAGATGGTGAAGTAGTTTTGCATACTGAGCAAGGTGGTCCTTAGTGGACAAAACCTTGGTCACAGTAGGCTATTGATTAGCAAAGTGGTTTTCCAGAAGACTGCTTATTAACTACTATCCTCTTTTTCAATGCTGTTCAATTATCCAAAATTTGCCACAGAAAATATTAACCTTTATAGAAATTTTATGATGAAGACTTAGAAAATCATCTTCAAAGAACCAGGAACTGGATTACTTCTATGTACCTTAGACTTTAATTAAATTGGAACCTATAAGTTTAAAAGTAGGTTTTAATTTTCATTTTAATGTGTAATTATGCCCCAAACACAGAAAAATTTCCCTGACAGTTTTAATTCATAGTTTAACTATTGTAGTTCTTCTACATAAAATTCATACTAATTTTTTGAGATGTATATTGTGAAGAACAGTGCATCTTTTTATGTTAGGGTACGGAAAATATTAAAATCATATGAGGAAAATAAATGTGAGAATATATGTATAATTATATAATTTTATATTACTTGCTTTTCAAGTTTTTGATGTATATATATTATTCAGTCATTATCAAAAGATCATTTTCTCCTTGCATTGTAAAGAAGTGCCTTCACAATGGCAAAATCCAAAGTTGTCCCCATTAAGGCACTAGCTTCACTTGGGACATGCTATCAAGACATGGCAGTCCATGTTTTTCTAATTACTTGTTTCAGGAAAATGTTTTGTGAGAACAATGCATGAGAAAAATTATACCCTGAGTTGAACTAATATACCTGGATCCAGTTAAAATTGCCCATCTATTGTCCTGAAAATTTTGGGGTTTATATTTGAAACTCAAAACTATACTTTAAAATTATACTTTATCCTCAAACATTTATTTTGCTTTGAGGTCCTGTTGTCTGATATTTTGCTTTTTGCGTGCTGTAATCCTAGGGAAGGGTAGTCTTTTGTCTCCAGCTAAGTAGTTGACCATTTTCTTCTGGGAACAGTAGCATGTCTCTGAGCTTTGTTTCTTGCGTTATGTGGCACGCATCTGTCACTTTTATTTTGAATGAAAAATTCTTTCCCTTTTGTGTATGGGCAGGATTTGTAACTATTTATGAAGATATATTTTAACTGAGTAGTATATAATTTACTGCCTTAAAAAATTATCAAGGTGGAACTAATAAATAACAAGGAAATAAACAATTTTAACTTCCGGCAAAGGGCCATCATTCCTGTATTATAGTACATGCAAATGCACCCTTGTAAATGTTAATTTTCATTAAATATGGGATGGGGATTTGAGTTTCCAGAAAGCTCTCAAGCCCTGAGTGCTCTGTAGCAAGAGTTGCATGTGGCAGACTTCTCCTGGAGCTCTCCCAGACTTCATCCCCTCACAGTCCGTTCACAGTAGAGCTGGGTTCCCAGACATCACTCCATGTGTGGCACTGTAAAGGAAGATGTGCTTGTTCTAACGTACATTATAAGTTAGCAGTCCCATTTGCACTTTTGCATATTTTTAAGAGTACTTTTAGAGAAAAAAGTGATTTCCCTTTAAAAATATGATGGCCTGGTACCATTCAGTGCTTCCTCCAAGTGTATGTTAAATGCATAGATCAAATTGGACAAGAGAAACACTTTCAGAGTGTGGAATGACTATATACATACATATGAAAAGAATGATCATGTTTATCTAAAACACAAGGCACAGTATATGCAGTTGCAGTGCAGTGAGCAGAATACTCCTCACAGCTCGCAAGTGACAGTGATCACATTCATTCCACAGGCAGCTTGATGTGTGGCTATGTGAATTTTACCAACTTTCTTGTCATCTTTCCATGAATAAGAAGATGATTTTCTCTCTATGGGTTGTACATTATTTGTGTTCTGCCTTTCCTAAAAATTAACTGTAGAATCCAGGACACAAGCCAATATTACTAGGCAATACAATTTTAGAATGTAATATACAAAGGTATATTTAGCCTCTTTTAAACTTTTTTTTTTGTGGCACCAGGGATTGAACTCATGACCTCACACTTGCCAGGCAGGCACTTAGGCCACTGAGCTAGATCCCCAGCCCTATTTAGCCTCTTTTAGAAGTCAGTGGATTGAATGTCTTTTTATTTTAAATTTTGCTTTCATTAAGATGTCTTGTTTTTCTTGACTTTGTCCATTAACATTTATCCACATGCCTTTGCAATAACTAGATTGTGAAAAGCTAAAAAATATTGTAACAATAACCTATTGTTTGTGGTGCTTGTAATTGTCTTAAAAATTAATGTGTTTTAGTTCCTGCCTCCAAAAACTTATATTTCAAACTTAAGTATGTGTGTTAGACAGGTATATCGAAGAAAAACTCTACTCTTATCAGCATTTTTACATATTCCTCATAATATAATAATATCACAGAAGGATTAAGAGGAAAGACATAGTGATTTAAAATTTGTTCCTTTGATTTAAATAATTTTCATATATATTTATAAATATTGTACGTGACATATTGTATTCAGGTGCTAAAAGCATGCCTAGAAATGAGCCTCAAGTACCTAAAATCTTTAAAGTCAGGAAAATGTTCTTAATATTCACCCTTGTTCTCAGTGGGTGTTTATGGTACCTGTGTAAAACAATTAAAATCCAATATCCTTTGGTAAACCATTTGTTTTGCTGCAGGATATTATTTAAGAATCATTCAGATCTTATTATCTTTCTAAAGATAAAGTTCTTTCTCCTAAGAATTCTTTATTAGGAAAATAAATCTAGGAAATCCATGGTAAATTGAGATCCAGTGTCCTTTTGCCAGAAAACATAACAAAGCTTAAATGATGATATGGATTCAGAACTTACTAACTTAAATCCCTTAGACAGAGCAGTAGCTGCGAAAAACCCAGTGTATCTCTTAGACTCTTAGAGATCCTATTAAGAGTCACTCGGGAACAAAGCTAAGGTCTGCTTTTCACAGTGTGTCATGCACTTTGAATGCTTCAGTGCCTTTTTAGTAAAATAGCATTGAATTTCTCATGAGGATTTGAATGCTGCCAGAGAAGCAGTCTTTAATTAAGAATATAAATAATAACATCCCTCAGGAGGGCTGTAGAAATAATCAGTAGTGTTGGAATATTAATGCTTTACTATTTTTTCATCTTCTCCCTACTGTCCCTTACATCTTAATTCCTGCATTGTAAGCCAAACTAATGATGAAACTTTCTGGGCTTTCTGGAACTGATGTTTAAAATTAAAACAGATTTGCTTCTAGAGGTCATCAGCACCTAAGACTCCATTAAAGTCTGAAGACCTTTTGGCTTCCCTAATTTATAAATTTATGAATTTCTTTTAAATATCAAATCCAGTTGGCATTCCTACGAAGGGGCTTCAGATGCTGCTGCTGTAGGGAAGATTCACATCACACCATCTCTTGTCTGTAGTGAAATGGAGACAAACAGAGACAGTTAGCTGAGACCACACTTCCAGCTGCCTTTGACACAGGTCCCTTGAGCTGCTACAGAGGTAGAGTGTGGCACAATTCCTACATCTAATTGACTGATTAGAAACCATACCAGTTACTATCCAAAAGTTTTTGGCTATAGTTATAAGACATAGGATTGATATTAAGCAGCATACCTGTATAGCTTCCTTTGCCAGGACTGTAATAGCAAAGTACCACAACTGAATCCTTAAGCAGCACAATTTCTAGAGGATAGAAGTCTGCAATCAAAGTGTCAGCAGAGTTGTCTTTTGTGTCTTCTGTCATTGGCTTGTAGATGAACATCTTCTCCCCATTTCTTTAGATAGTCTTTCTTCTATTTTGGTCTGTCACAGTTCATTACTGTGTCATGGTGCAAGGGATAAGAGATTACTCAAAGTCAATCTGCAATTTGAATGCCAAGAACCCTCAACTGACATTCCCTCACTGTGAGTGTGTCTCATGAAGACACTGAAGCTTCTGTGACTATTTATTGATAGAGCTGTGGAGAACAGAAGAAGGTCAGGGTGGTCTGTTACATGATTGACATTAGGGTGAGCCAAAGTCATAAATTGGTATGTGGGTAGGAAAAGACCAGAGCATTCATTCCTTAAGGCAATGTACGTTGATCCTACTTGATTGGTTCTCACAGCTACTTGAGTGAATATAGATATGGATCTTTCCTCAGTTGAAACTTTCTTCAGATGAGACTGCAGTCCATCACACACTGTGACCACAGCCTTGGGAGATCCTGAACAGAATGCCAGGTGTACCTGTACTCTACACCACTCACCCATTGATCATGAGAAAATAAATGTGCATTGTCACTAGCTGTTAAACAGAGCAATAATCTGACCCAGAAATATGGAAAAATGTAAAAGAAGTAAGAGTGTATATGTCTGATACAATTTAAAATAAAAATATTTTACATTATATATTATAATATAACTCTTTATAATAGTTTTTCTTAAAAAATGGGTTGTCTAATCTTTGAATTAATAATAGTTCAGAAAAACTATCATAAGAACCAATTTACCAATTTAAATCTTTAATGTCTTCCTTCTGTCTATGTACATCATTAGGTTGGTGTTGGTATCTTTATTTTCAAAGAACCTGACTTTAACTTATTATAAAAGTGGACTGATTCTATTTCTCCCATTGATCTTCCCTTGACTATTATCTCTTCTAACACTTGTATCTATCTTTACTACACACACACACACACACACACACACACACACACCTACCCACTAACACCCCTTCCTCTCAGCCTTACATGAAAGTAATGGAAAGAAATGATTGTGTGGTATTAAAGTACATGTCTTGATATCCTTATAAAATGGAGAATTAGGTATGATGTATAAATACATCAACTAAATAGGTGACAAAACATTTGGCTTTCAAGCACATCTTTTTAAAACAGAGTCACACTAACCTCAGTGGGGCATTTTATTTTATTGTATTATTTTTGCTACACAATCTTGCTATGTGGTCCAGGCTGGTTTTGAACTTGCAGTAATCTTCCTGCCTCAGTCTTCCAGGTGCTGTGTTTAAAAGTGTGTACCACTATACCCTACAAGCACATTTTGAAAGGTATTTTCTGTGAAATTATACAATATGCAAAAATTCTTTTCAAAAGCTAAATTAGAAAGATGATCAATAGTAAACTAATTGATTAATATATCTCTATCACATAGGTGGATATATGAACCAGAGTTCTAATATACATGCATTTTCTGGTAAGTAAAATAAGTAATACTCATATGAGTGTGAATACTTAAATATGTATTGTATGGGTATATTTTTATATTGTGTAGTACTTTTGTTTTCATTTTCTTGTGTGTACTACATTTGATATTCAATAGAACAAATTTAGATGTATAAAAATATAGACTGGGGCAAGATCATTCCACTGGTCAGCTTGTAGACAGACCTAAATGGATAGCATTTCACTGCAAAGTAAGAATGACAAGCTGCCTGTCAGGGATGATAAGCATAATAAAGAGAGATGGTCAATCTGGATAACATGAACTGGATTCATAGCCTTGGGATTAATGATGTATAGTGAATGAGAGGAAAAATAAATCCAAACACATTAAAAAAAACAAAACAAATCATATTATGATCCAATGTAGATATTGTACTATTTGTGAGGATAACCCACAATGTTTCAAAACAACAAAATTTGTTTGGCATCACAGTTCATACTGTTTTCAATTCATAAAGCATATTTCCTAATCAAAATATTCAACTATCTTAATTATACTCACATAGTTACCCATGTGTAGAAAGTCTCAACAATTAGTTCTGTAATATCTTTGATCTAAAGCCTCTTCTGAGGCATGAGAATATATTTATGAGAAATAAGATTGACCACTACTTCCTTTTAAAGGTAGCAAGTAGGATCCATATGCAATAATTCTGTTGAAAAGCTAAATTAGAAATATGATTAATACTTAGTAAACTAACAGTTCATTGAGTTTATCAAAGACATTAAAATAAAATACTTTATATGTCTACAATCCTATTCTCCACAAAATTACACTACTTTCAAATAATTTTTAATTTACAGAACTGTTATAAAAATATGGAGAATTTACATACTGCCATCTCCCAACTTTTATGTTCACATTATTTTATAAATAACAAATGAAGAAAAAATACCGGTAGAACATTATTAACTAGATATTTCTTTATTTGCCTTGCATTAGGTCTTCCATTAAAGTCCTTCCAGTCAAAGATCCAATATCAGATACAAATTTTGAACTTTCTTCATTCCTTTTTAGTCTTCTCTAGTAGATGTTGGTTTCTTGGTATTTCTTTTTTCACTAACTTTTACACTTTTCAGGAATATTGATCTAATATTTTACAGAATCTACTTCAATAAATATCTTGTCAGATAGTTTCTCATAGTTAAGCTAGTGTTTTCAATATTTTAGAAAAATAGCATACATGTTACATAACATTCTATCAGGAAATACAAAAATGATGATTTTACTTTTTTCTCATATATTAATCATTCTTGGGTTAGGTAATATCTACCAGGTTTCTCCACTGAAAAGTTACTACTTTTCTTTTTCCATACTCTATTTGTTTAAGCAGAGATAATTGTGAACTACCTCCTGGAAGAAGGAAAATTGAAGAATTTAGATCACATTAATTAATACTTTTTATCAGTGGTATATCTTGAGGCTATTCAAATGTGTTCACTTTAATAAAGCTTTTACCTAGTACTATGAAGTTTTGATTACATATGAATCCATGAAAATTGTATGCAGCAATTTTGACTGTTATACCCTAATGATGACTTTCTACTTCTATTTCTTTCATATTTCTTATAAATAATCTATCAGAAATATTTCCCCTCATTTCCTATTCATTTTATAGTGAATTACTTACTTATTTAAGGATAAAATCATGGACATTTATTTTATTTTTAATGGTATACTCTTATCCTATCATTGTTAATTTTATGCCCAAATTAACCCATCTTTAGTCATTGGGAATTCTTTTAGACTCAGTCCTGAATAATATTGATTTCTGGTTTTGAAAGTGTGTAGTAGAAAACAAAATTGATATAGAGAATGAAGTAAATATAGAGTCAATGAATATAATAACTCTAGCTTTCTTAGAGTGAATAATGATTGCACTACTTAAATTACATAGTTGAAAACCTGGGTGCTGATTTTAAATTTTAACAGCAGAATAGCATACTTTACTCACATAAGTATTTTTTCTAAAACATTTTTAATTGTACTCAATTCATCTTTATTAGTGAAGTATTTCAAGGCAGAACAAAATATTTGTGCCTCGTAGAAAACTCAGAGTCCTCTACTGAAGATTCCTTGAATAACCATGGTTTATAAGAACAAAAATTTGATGATTAAGGGAAATATTAAAACACAGTGTACACCTTGAGATGTACCAACTGAAGTTCTTCACAGATGCATCATTAGGAAACTTTTTTACAGTACCGTATTTCACAAAATTACATAAAATATGTATGCCAATAATAAATTTATTTTTTATGTTTTACTTAATGTCATGCAGTAGTGAGCTCCATAACCTGTATCCTTAAGTGAGTCATAAATAACTTATATGATCAGTGAGTTAACTCATAGAATGTATTTCACCTGTTTTTACAAACAAGCAGTAAGCTTCACAGGCAATTTTTTCAGATTGATATTCAGGCTGTGAGTTTGAAAGGTCACTGCTGATATTTGGAGTTAGAACTTCTTCCCATAGATTTCTAGTTCTCACGACCTTAGGACCCGTAGAACTTTTGGTCTCTATCTTAGGTTTCAACACGTTGCTTAGGTGCAGAAGACATGGCTTATCATTTGGTCAAGTTGTGAGTTTTAAATATACTGTTCCTAATCTCAGAAATTGTTCTAGCTTAACTGGAGCAAGTTTAATGTACAGAAAATTATGACACTAAGTACAGATTTTCTGATTGCATAAATATGATATTATAAAAATAAAGTACACATTTTGATATCCAACTAAGGAGAAGGAATTATATCAAATTATAGGAGTTGTAAATGACATACCAGGATCCATAAGATTGTGTA
>RJWT010023758.1:0-16706 GCA_004365215.1 Cuniculus paca | reverse complement strand
TTGAAGTTTCTTACAGATTCTCTCTGCTCAGGGAATTCCAAGAGTATCCCAGCTCTGGGTTCTTTCTGGTTTCAAGTGCTGGAAAAGTGATGCCCTTGCTCTCTTTGGACCAAGTGCAGGCACTCCTTGGCCATTCAATCTAAACCTTACCTGTACTTGTCTTTTCCATCCCTACTTCCTACCAGCCTCATTTCTGTTATTTTATCACTGTTGGTCCCCCAGGAAATTCCATGCAGTGCTCTGCTTTTCCTGGTGCAATGATTTTCAACTCTTTCTGAAATTGCAATTGTCTGGAGAGGTTTGGGGAAATAGCGGTGCCTGATCCCCATCCCCAAAGAGGCCATGTAATTGGTGTAGAGTGGGCCCCAGGCGCTGATTCCTGCAAATGCTCCCTAGGTGATTGTAGTGCAGTGAAACTTGGAAACTGCCTCAGGGCTGGATAGAGACAGGTGCATGCGCAGCCCAGGCATGGGGTCAGCCTCCTAACCTGGAAAAACACAGGCCCTGCATAAGGGTTGCAATGCTACTTCCCTTACCAATGCCATTACCAGGAATTTCCTGTTATTAGCAAATGTCTTCAAATCTTTCCCAATAGAACAAAAGAAAATTATTTTTAAAAATCATCAGTTTCCATTGTGATTGGGATACAATTGTTTGATTCCCTTATATGAACTAAAAAGTCCATTTCTACACCCCTCCCATTTACGAAAGAGTTTGCTTACTCAGCACACAGCGTGGAATGAAATACCTAATCCTACAGGAATCATTACTTTTTAAACTACGTCCGATTATAAGACAAAAGTTTCATAGCTCAATTCACAGTTCTCTACTCTACTATACTATTGTCTGTTTCACTCTCCCTCTCTCTTTTTCTGCCACTTGTAAAAATTCCCCGTCAGAGAATTGTTTGAGAGAATGTTCTTAAAATTAACCAGCTCTTGCCTGACTGTTCTCATGAGTCTTCCTGCTGACTGTGATTAAAGATAGTTTTTTCTCTCCATCTCCTGTTCTGTTAGAAAGAGCCCAGATGCACTCACTACACTGGGTGCAGTGCTGCTTTCTCTGAGGCTGAAAGGGTTCCAGACGTGTGACTGGGGATATGTGTGTGAAAGAAAGGAAGGAAGAGAAAAATGATGAAGAAAACAAGGGAGGAGGAAAAGGAAGTAGAGAAGAAAAGAAGGGAGGAAGGAAGAAGAAAAGAAGAAAGGAAAAATGGAAGGGAAGAATCTTAGCAAAATTTGGAAATAAATAATTACAGAAAAAATAAATTCCAGTTGGTTGTTTTTTAAGAACTGGAGATTGAACTCAGGACCTTTGCACTGAGCTGCATCCCCAACACTATTTTTTATTATTTTATTTATTTTTAGATTTAAAGCTGTATATATTTTATATATCATTATTATCACAAGTAAATACTTTCTGCTTGACAAACTGTTGATAACAAACCTTTAAAGATTTAGCTTATTTCTAGCTTGCATAGTTCATGATGACAAATCTGCTGTCACTTTATCTTAGATTGTTTTTGGAGACAGGTTCTCACTAAGTAAGTTGCTTAGGCTGGGCTAGAATTTTCAGTCCTCCTGCCTTGTCCCCCAGAGTGCGTGCACCACCAAACCCAATTTAAAATCCAGTTCTTAATAACTTCTAATTTTCCAGTGGTTCTAGAATGTTAGCATTCTCTAAAATGGATTTTCCTTGAGATGCATAGAACTATCCCTGTCTCATGGATAAAACCCTAGAAACTTTCATTCAATTCACCAAGGAAAGTAATGGGTTTTCATATAAATTAACTAAAGTTAGAAATTCCTATACTCCCCACACATTTGTCACACAAGTATAAATTCAAACCAGAAGCACTACCACTATGCACCCACCTTGGTAGGCCAGTACATGGTACATAATGGATTCTCAGTGCTTCTGAATGAGAGAGCTGATTCTGGGTTACTACTGTTCCTTCCAGTGCACCCTTGTGATGCTCAAAGACGTCTCCTGCAGGGTTGCAGCTCTCTCACCTGCTTCATGTCAGTGAAGGATTTTAGAGAACTAGTTGGATTTCTTCATGCAATTTGCAATTCTAAAATTTCTTGAGTTCGTGGCTTTACTTTAGTAACCACTTCCTGTGCCCTGACAGGAAGTCCTATGACAAAGCCTTTCTGTCGTGGCCAAGATTCAATGACCCATTCTCTTGTGAGTTAGAATTTGAGAGGATAGAATTATCCAATAATTCTGCCAACCCCATATCCCATCCCAAGTATTAAAGTAAATATTACTTCGTGGTGAGCTAAAAAGCCTCCGCTCTAACTTGTCACTCCCTTGTACCCCCTCCAATCTCCGGTTTTTATTTGAAACCAGATAAATACTGATTGATGACATTGGTCAGGATGAAAAAGCTTCAAGAAAACACTACTTACTACCCATATCAGTGTCCATATTAGGAAAACCCACAGCAGTTTCTGTCATTATACATACATTTGACTGAGGCAGAAGGTGATAAAAGTAGGGTTCACTGAAAATCATTTAAACTTGCTGTTGTTAATTAGAGAGGAACTATTATTTCCTATACAAACTCCAGTGTGAATTTTCCAACACCGTTTCAATTCATAAGTCCTTTGGGAAGCTCTGGCACTCTCTTCATGATGTTCGCCCCTCTTTCTGGGGACAAAACATCTGAACTGCTGCTCCACGCTCTGCCTCCTATCTCCTTGGCTCTCATCTCTTCACGTTGAACCTTGCCATGTTACCAAACTGGGGTGAGGCAAAAGGTTCTCAGTATTTTCAGCTTGTCTGGGAGAGAGCTTCGATCTTGTGGGATTTGACAGGATGAAGGAGACAGCCCACCATCTCACAGGGGAATGAGAATTTTGCTATAACAAATGAGAAATGATAGCTGTCTGCCCCTCTGTCATGGTTTGGTACACAATGTCCCTCTATAGTCTCATGTAGATAGAGGTGGAACTTCTGGAAGATAAATGGATCATGAGGGCCCTAACTTCACCAGTGGGTCAATCCACTTATAAGACATAATTTGATTGCATTACTGAGACGTTATCAAGACATTATCGAAACTTAGGAACTGGGGCCTTAGGAGGTAGGGCCTAGTTCAAGGGAGCAGGTCACAGAGGCTTGACTTTGAAGACTATATCCTGTCTCTGGCTATTTTCCTTTTTCTCAGCTTTGTGTCACCATGAGATAAGCAAATTTTCTCTACTGTACCTTTCTGCCATGATATTTCTGCCTTACCATAGGCCTAAAGCAATGGAGTCAACTGAACATGGATTGAAGATAATGTGCTCTCACATTTCTGTAGGGTTATGCAACGCAGGAAAGAACAAGTGACATTGGACTTTTTCAGGAAAATTAATCCAGCAGCTAAGAGTCAAAGAAGAGGGGAAACCCCTGAAGGAAATCTTGCTGATGTCCTTATGGAGGGACACCCCCTTTCAAACAATAACCTCTTCCTCACCTACCTTCCTGTTCTCTATCCCAGTAGTCACCTCAGTTAAGTGCTCTCTTGTTGTAGTCAGGGGTTTCAAGGAGGACAATTACATACAGGACACATAATTTATAGTATTATTTATAATTTTCACCCAAGGAATCGAATACAAAGAAAGTGCAGGAAATCTGTCCACAACACTAAAGACCTAGAAAATTCAGCCAAGGGCCTGGATCCCATGGCAATAACCTGCATGAGTTCAGCTGAAAACCTAGAGCCCATGACAATGGCCCATTTTATCCCATGAATCTGTGCTGGGAAGGCCCAAAGTTAAGCAGCGGAAGTTAGAAAGTCTATGCCAGCAGGATGAAGGATCTGTGCCAGCAGGCCGAGAGTTCTTACTGGATCCAAGAAGCAATGCTCAAAATAAGAACCAGGGCTCCCCTGAAAAGTACCATAGCCATCCTCAGTGATAATCAGGTCCCGAGCTCCTCTAACGATGAGAACAACCGGGTACATATCAGGAAGCCAGCATGACAGACCTCTCCTAGAGATTAAACAACACGTATCTTCTGCTCTGGAACCAGGAAACGATGCTCAAAGTAAGGACCAAAGCTCCCCCAAAATTGAACCACAGTCATTCTCAGCAATGAGATCCCCAGATCCTCCATTGAGAACAGCCAGGAAGGGCTGGGGATTTAGCTCAGCGGCCTAAGCGCCTGCCTGGCAAGTACAAGGTCATGAGTTCGATCCCTGGTGCCACCAAAAAAAAAAAAAAAAGAACAGTGAAGTACACATCAAGGGAGCCAGCATGACAAGCTCCTCCAGGAGAACCAATGGCTCCAAACAACACCACTTAGGAGAACCCACAATGCTACTCTTCTTAAGGTCTCCTTTTTATGCTGGCAACAGTCCTCAGGTGGGGCATTCATGCTCAGCACCACACTGATTCAGTTCAGCTGATCACCAGTTACCAATCCACTACACTTCTCTCTTCATATTGTGCTGTATTTTGTTTCATATTTTTGTGGTTTAAAAAAGTATCTGTGGTTTAGAACAGATTAACCTTATGGGGAAATTTGATTTGGTTTTCAACCAATTCGGTTCACGACCAAAACTGTGAAACGAATTACATTTGTGAACTGAGGTATCGCTGTACATGTCAAGTGCAACATGGGTTAATCTCAAAGACACCCTACTGAATGAAGAAAGCCTTACCCAGCAGCACACATGAGCACCATTCCACTAACAGAACATCCACCACAGGCAAATGGGTCTGTGGTGATGAGGTCAGCTCAGTGGTTGCCTGGGAGGGAGAGCAGAGGGTCTGGCTAAGGGACACAGAGCACTTCCTTGTGCAGTGGAAAAGTATTCACAAGATTGGGAATTGCATAGTGTATGATTTGTCAAAAACGAACTGCAGACTGAAGATTTGTGCATTTCACTGTTTGTACATTACATATTCATGAAAAAAACTACAGAATTAATAATTAAGTCAAAATTCATCTGCTGTCTGATGCTTGTCTATTCTTCTGATGTACCACACCGGTCTTGGCGTCAATGCCAGTACTACATGGGGTGTGCTCGAGACAACCTCCAAAGAAGCACGTGGGCTCACCAAGCCTCAAATCAAGTAGAACTGTCTTTTGTTTTCTTTGGTGACTTAATCTGCTTGTTCCTTTTAACAAGATAATAAAAAAGAAAGAAAAACTCACTCTCCATCGAGAACTAAGAGTGACTAAACAATAAAATTAATCCATGAAGGAATTCTTTTTCTAGGTACAGTTCCATTCAGGAACCTTGAAGGGTGATGTGTCAAGGCCCAGAGGGGACAGGTCACCCATTTGCAGATACTTCTGGCAAATCCTGCCTGGATTCTGGTATTAAATCTCATAGACATTACTCAGCAAAAGTCCAAAAGAGTTTGATGACTTCCCAAGGGTCCACATCTGTAGTCTCTGCCTCTTATGATGCACGAGGGCGTTACTTAATTATGTGTTTTTTTCAGAACTGTACTAAGGGGAAACCACTTTAGATTATTTTTGGCTTGTTTTATGGGAATGAGAACTAAGCTTCTTTTTGGCAAGTCTCCAAGTTACTACTTGAGCAGCTGGAATTTGGGTATGGTTTCTTTTTTTCTTGGCATAATACACACTAGTAACAATGACAGGTCAGAAGACAAGAACCTTGTTCAATGAGTTATGAGACACATTTCACCGCTAAAACTGTAAGCTCATTTGTTCTGCCATTAATAGTCTAGACCCTTATCCTGAGACCTGCTGACAATGTTGTCAGTTTCCCTCTGGATGACTCAGAGCCACAGCTGAACCCTGCTGCATCATGACATCAGCCCCTCAGAACTGACAATCCATGTATAAGCCATCGACAGACAGCTTCCAGCAAATCAAACTTCATTAGAGACAGCTGAAATCTGATTTTCATTTCTCTACTTCCAAAACATTCTTTATCTCATGCATGATTTAATTTCAACCTCTCCAGCTAAAGTGGTGAATCATACATTAACCAGACGACTCCGGACTATGTCGCGTAACTGTTCCAATTGACCTTCCATATGAGCATCACTTTAAAAACAGCTACCATCCTTGCAAACAGTACCCATGTCCAAGAGCTGGCGAATAGCATATTATTTACAAAGTATATAATGAAGGAGCCTGATCCAGCTCATTAACTGTGTGACAACCACTCTTTACTAGGACAATTTGTTGGTTGTGGACTTTCATATGGGATCCGTCATTTACACTTCCCAGTAATAAAACTTAATTGAAATTTCATTCCTGTACAACAAGATGCCAGCTTAACAGATGGTCTGTAATTGTTATGTCCACATATTTTATGTTGGATGGTATCATGAGCAATTTCATGCAACTGTTATTCGTATAAATGCTGGGTTAATTTAAGATATTTCTTTTATAGTTTTGTTTAATATGACTGTAAAATTTAACATTAAAATTAATCAGTTAAGGCTGAAAAAAATGTTTGCAATGGTCCTCCAGAAACTAAAAGAGTAATTAATGATTAAAAACAGCACTAGGTTCCTGAGAAGAATGGGAATATTTGCATAGAAACCTCCAGGTTTTTGCAGAAGAGACAGGAATTGACATCTCCAAGGAGCAGAATACAGGGAGGGTATCTTGTACTAACCAGTGATCTAACCAAACCAGGGCCCATAGCCTTATCTATGACATAACTGGTTAACTTCTGTCCCATCTCTAAATCTCAGTGCTTCTTTTGATCACTTTCAAATCCGTGTGCGTTCTTCTCTAATCTTAATTTTTAATTCACTGAGTTGGTATTCAGTACTGTGCACTCAATCTCAAGAACAATTCTCACTCTGAAGACTGGGTAGGAATGGAGTTCGTAAGACAGAAATACATCAGAGGCACTGAATAGGGAGAGACTCCAGATTGTTTTGGATAACCCAAGTGTCATTCTATCCCAAGTGTCATGTCAGAGGCATTCAAGTACTTAACTTTACCTGTCAATGTGATATTTTAGAGAGAATTTTAAAGGTGCGCAGCAACCTAGTTAGACAGTATAGTAAAATCAGTTAAGCTGGAAGCCCTGACTCATCCTCCCCATTATGGTGGCATCCCCCACCCCCTCTTCGTGACAGTGGCATCCTCACTTTATTTCTGCCTCCTCCCCCAATAGCTTCAGTTAACTACCACTGGCTATTTTTCTTTCTCTCCCACTCAAAACCTGTTCTCAGAAAAGGTTTAAATAAATTCATTCACTTCCATACAGAAACAACTTAGATGACTCAAAACAAGTTCCCAGGAGTAATTGCATTTTAGCCAGTGTCCCCAGCTCTCCAAGACAAGGCTCAGGGAGGAAGGGACATCCTGGAGTCACTGAAGTTGTCCTATCGCCTTGTGACTCTCACTGCATTGCACCCTACACAGCACACTTAGGGAATGAACTCCATAAAGAAGGAACCACGCCCTCAGCCTTGTCTCACGGGGGATGAGGGAGAACCAAACATATGGAAAAGATGAGGGAAGTGAAGAGACCACAGTAGGCATGAAAAGTCCACAACAGTGACCAAAGGAGGAGCCGGGCATAAGAAAATTGTTTCAAAATGTTGTTAACCCCAAAGGAACACATGCACCCCAGCAGATGTTCTAGCAGTGTTGCTACAATAGACGGTGGATGTCTGTGCATCTAGAATTTCCATGAGGTTTTCTGGTGATTCCTTTTTCATTGCCTGCTTGGTTGTGAGTTGTTATTTGCTTCCCAGGAAGGAAGGAGACCATGCTTCTATTGGTCACCATTATACCCCCAGCACTCAGCATACTCAGTGTACTCATTAAATACTTGTAAATCAATAAGTGAATCCTTACTAGTTACCAAAGAATTATAATGCAAGAAAACCATCTCGAAAGAAAGTCTCCCTTCATTAGTGACTTTTATTGTTGTTTTTATAGTGGTGGGGATTGAACTGAAAGGCTTCACACTGAGCTATGTTTTAGTCCTTTAAAAAAATGTTTATTTTTTGATTCCAGGTCTTTTTTTTTCTTTTCTTTTCCTTTCTTTTCTTTCTTTCTTTTTTTTTTTCCTTGAGACGGGATCTTGCTATGTAGTTCAGGCTGGCCTTGAACTCACTGTGTAGTCCAGGCTGGTCATGAACTCACAGTGATTCTCCTGCCTCAGTGTCCTGAGTACTGGGATCACAGGCATGAACTACCATGCCCAGCTAAGAGACAGGATTTTTTAGTACCTAAGCTGGGCTTGAGCCTGTGATCTTCCTGCTTCAACCTCTCAAAATGCTGGCATCACAGGCCTGTGCCACCACAGCTGTCTTCATTAGCATTTTCATATATTTTAGAATGCAATTCAGGCTTTTAAATGGGGTTTACTCTCATTATTAGAACCATTATTGTAAATGAGATTTGGGAAAGTGAACTCAATCAATAGCAATAGACCTGTTAGTTTAGTCTTGGTAATACGGCTGAGTTCTTGGGTCCAGAAATGGTAGAAATGAGACTCGACCCAAAGGAATAAGGGTATACATGAAATTTTAAAGAGACCTTGGCTTGAGTAAGAAGAGAGCCACCATTCTGACAAAGAGCAAGTCAGGAATGTGGCTGCCCCCAAAAATGAAAGAGGTAGTTAAAGGAAAAAAGATTCCCATCAAAAGTTCCCATCCAGGTCCTCCTCGCAAAAGGAAATTTAAGCTTGCAGAGAGTTCTGGTTCCTGGCTGCTCAGTCTGTTCTGGGTTCTGGCTGCTCAGTTCATTCAGTTGTAGGCAGCTCACTGGTCAGCTCTGCTGGGGTGAGGCTGGGGAGACCCACCCTTGCCTGAATCCTGTTAGTAGCATGTGTTTGTAGCTGCTGTGTTTTTAACTCCTGGGCTGTGTGTGAGCCCCATGTCCCCATCCCATCTACGTCCTTGTTTGGTTCAGCTGTGAAAGCACCAACCACGCGTGATCCCGTCCCTACATTCGATGGTTCTATCCCCTTTCAGGCGCTCCCTGTCTGTCTCAGACTGACAGTTAACAATTTTTAAAAATTGTATTTTCAGACTACAGAGTCCATAAAACTTCCACGCATAATCAACAGTTTGCTTGGCATCTCTCTGTGACAAAGATCCAGTATCTGGCCCCAGGCACAGCCTACTCTTGGCTTCAGGAATCTTCACTCTGCTGAGGGATTTATAACCTGAGGTCAGGTGATGAGTGAGGGTGAGGGACTGGGAGAAGCATGAGTTAGCATTTTCCCTGCACTTGGCACGTACCAAACCTGGTAATGAGCTCCACAGCAAATAATGAGTGAGAAAAAGTCTCCACTGTTGAGGATCTCAAAGTGGAAGACATTGCACTAATTCCTAATTTCAAAAGAGAGAAACTGTATCTTCTGAGTTCTTAGTTGTGTGCATAAAATTAGGGTCTAGAAATGGATGAAATTCTAAACTCACTCCCAACTATGACACATAAAAAGTACACCTTTGGGAAGGGTGTAAGTGAGAAGGCCAATAAGAGCATCCAAAAATCTGCTCCTCTGTCAAAGCAATGAGAACAGAATGGGAAAAAAAGACAAATGAACTTTTTTCATGTGCTTGAAATTAATCAAAAACTTGCAAAAATCTGCAGGGCATTTGCTCAAGAACAATGACTGAGTCTATGTAAGAGATGAGCTTTGTGAGGGTGTAACCTGAGTTTTCTCAGAACCAGAACCCCAGCTTTAAGCACCCTTGCAAACCTACAGACTTTCCACCAAGGTACACAAGGGCTGGGCTTCATTTTAGCACTCTGAGAGGCTGGGGTAAGGGAAGCAAAAGTGGAAACCCAGCCTGAGCAACTTAGTGACTTAGCTAAGACGCTGTCTCAAAATTAAAAGTTAAATAAAAAGTGCTGGAGATGTAGTTCAATGCAAAGGCCTTGAGTTCAATTCCCAGTACCAGAAAAATAAAAACAGGAAAAAAAAAAAGTAGCAAAGAGCAACAAAATGCCCTCAGCAAACTCATAGCCAGTGAAGGGGCAATTACTTGATGTACATCTAGAACAAGAATGAATTGTAAGTATTTATAACTATAATTATAAAAACTGAGTTATAAGCAAAAAATAAAATTCAAAAATAGAAACGTACAACTCCAAGAGACTTCACTGGTGCATTCTAACAAATGGTTAGAAAAGTAACACCAATCCTCCTACCAACTCTTTTTATCTTATTATTTTATTTGTACATTTTGGATATATATAGTCATAACATTCATCATAGGGAATTTGTAGCTGTACACAGTATATCTTTCTTCTTTTTTTCTCATTCTATTCCCCATCCTTCAACTTCTCTTCCCCTCTTTATTTACAAGAACTCTGTTTCCATTTTTCCTTCTATTCTTTCTTTTTCCTTGTCCCTTCTCCCCCTCCATTGTTTCCCTTCTGATTTGAATATTTTCTTCCCATTTCCTAATATTTGTTATACATTTTGGTTCTTACTTACTCTCTTGGTTTCTCACACCAGAGAAATCATGTGATATTTACACATGTATGTCAAATTTATTTCTCTTAAGAGTATATTCTCAAGGTGCATCCATTTACTTAGAAATGTCTCAAATATATCCTTCTTTATGGCAGAGTAATAGTACTGCACTGTATTTAAAAAAATCTTCTTTATCCATTCATTGGTTGATGGGTATTTGGGCTGTTTCCAAAATTTAGCTATTACAAACTGTGACCGTGTGGGATCCAGGAAGAGAAAAAAGTCAGTGTCTCCTGTAAGCCTACCAGCATGCAGACTGAAAATCACCAAACCCTCTCACCCCATAAGCCACCAGCTGGTTTGGAGGTCAACCTGAGCTAATAGCAATTGAGGTACAAAAAGCACCTGAAGGATTGTATTGTTAGGTTGAATTTACAGGCATGGGGTTGACGGTCTGAGCATGTACAGGAAGGATAACAGTATGCAATATGGTAAATATAGAATCCTTTTTTTTCTGTCTTGTTTTTAAAGTCTAATAATGTTCTCACTGTTTTGTTTTATTCTTACTAATTTTTTTTCTTTACTCAATATTCCATTTTGATGGGTTTTATTCTGTTTTGTTTTGGTCTGATTTTGCTATAACTGATGGAATGGAAAACTACTGTGAAGATAACAAGATACACTATAGTAGCCATTGTTGTTTTCCCATTACCCTGCTTTGATATTATGTACCAATGTCACTGCTGTGTTTTGACTGGATTTATTCTGTTTTGTTTTGTTGGGTTTTACTATCTTTAAAAAAAAATGTGCTGCTATAAACATAGGTGTGCATACAGTTCTGTAGTATGATGCTTTGAATTCTTGTCGGAAGATACCAAGAAGCAAAATAGCAGGCTCAAATGGAACCTCTGGTTTTAGTTTTTTGAGGATTCTCTGTAGTGACTTTCACAGTGGCTGTACCAGTCTACACTCCCACAAATGGAGAAGAGTTCCTTTTTTCCCCACAGCTCCACCAGCATTTGTTATTGGTTGATTTCTTGATAATAGCCATTTTTTCTGGTGTGTGATTGAATCTTAGCATTGTTTTAACTTACATCTCTTGGATGATCAGTGATGAACATTTTTTTCATATATTTATTTGCCATTTCTTCTTCTTCTTCATCTGAGAAGTATCTATTCATTTCAGATGACCATTTTTGGACTGGGTCTTTAAATTTGGGGTATCTGATTTTTTTGCGTTTTTTAAATATATATTCTAGATGGAAGTGCTTTGTCTGAGGAAAACCTGCAAAAATTTTTCCCACTCTGTGGGTTATCTCCTCAGTCTGTTGGTGGTTTCTGTTGCTGCACAAAAGCTTTTAATAAAATGACATCCCCATTGTTGACTCTTTGTGATAGTTTCTGAGCAATCAAAAGTTTCTGTTCATAAAGTCTTTGCCTACACCAAAATCTTCAAGAGTTCTACCTGTTCTATCTTTCAAGGGATTTAGTTTCTGTTTTAATATTTACATCTTTGATCCATTTTGATTTTAGGTTAGTGCATGGTAAGAAATATGGGTCTAGTTTTAGACTTTACTATGTGGAAAGCCAGTTTTTCCAGCAGGATTTATTAAAGAGCTATCTTTCTTCCAGTGAAGGTGTTTGGCACCTTTGTCAAAAGTGGCTGAGTATTTCTGGAGCTGTTTCTGCATCTTCTAATCTGTTCCATTGATCCTCAGGTCTGTTTTGTTTTGGGGTGTTTTGTTTGTTTGTTTTTGGTTTGTTTGTTTTTGACAGGATGCTGTTTTTATCACGATAGCTTTTGTAGTGTAATTTCAAGTCAGAGACTGTAATGCTCCCTGCCTTGAATTGGTGTCCAGAATTGTTTTTGCTAGTCCATGTCTCTTCTGGTTACAGATAAATTCTAGGATTTTTTAAATCTAATTTGGTGAGATATACTGTTGGAATTTTGATCAGGATTGCATTAAATCTGTATAACAATTTTGGAAGTATAGCTATTTGCACTATAATGGTTCTTCCTACCCAAGAGCAAGGGATGTCTTTCCATTTTCTGATTTCTTTGATCTTTTTCAGAGTACTATAGTTTTCAACATAAAATTCTTTCACTTCCTTTATCAGATTGATTCCTAGGTATTTCATTTTTTTAGATGCTGTCTTAGTTACTTTTCTATTTACTGAGATAAAAAAAAAACCCAACACTCAAAGATAAAGAGGGAAAGGTTTATTTAGGTCACTGTTTGCAGACAATTCAGTCTATAATTGGCTGAATCCAAGGCAGAGTGGCACATGGCAGAGGGGCAACAGTTCATGGCAGCAAAATACAGCAAAAGCAAGAGAGAGAAGAGGCAAACCTCTTTCTGCCCTTTATATTATATGCAGGCTACCCACCCTAGGGCTGGTGTAGCACTCAAATTTTTCATCTCAGCAATGGACTTTGAATTAATCACAAATTCTAGACTCAGCCACCTCTGAAAACCTCCCACCATGACTGCATGAGGTTTTGGGGGACATCTAGACACAAACCATAACAGATGCTAGTGTGAAAGCTGTTGTTCCCCTAATTTCTCTCTCAGGGAGTTGGTTATTTGTGTATAGGAAAGCTACTGGTTTTTGAGTGGTGACTTTGTATCCAGTTATGCTACTGAATCTAGGAGCCTTTTGGTGAAGTTTTTGGGGATTTATATGCAGAGTATCATGTCATTCACAAATAGTGATAAATTAAGTTTTTCCTTTGCTATCCTTATTCCTTTTATTTCTCTCTTTTCTAATTGCTCTGGCTAATGTTTCCAGAACTATAATGAATAAGAGTAGTGACAGTGGACATCCTTGTCCTACTCCTGATTTTACTGTGAAAGTTTTCAGCTTTTGACCATTTTGTGTGATATTGGCTGTTGGTTTGTGATAGATGGCTTTTATCAAATTCAAATGAAGACCATCTATTTCAATTTTCTGTAGGATTTTTATCATGAATGGGTATTTGTCAAATGCTTTTTCTGCATCTATTGAAATGATAGTGATTTTTTTGTCCTTGGCTCTGTTGATATTATGTATTACATTTATTGATTTGTGTGTATTGAACCATTCTTGCATCCTTGGGATGAATTCTACTTCATCATGGTCTATAATCTTCTTGATGATTTGCTGCATTCTGTTTCTGTTTGCCATTATCTATCTTACTGAGGATTTTTGCATGTATGTTCAGTAGATAGATTGGCCTGCAGTTCTCTCTCTCTCTTTTTTTTTTTTTTTTTTGTCTTTTTGAGACAGGGGCTCGCTATGCAGTTCAGGCTGACCTTGGGCTCACTTTGTAGCCCAGGATGGTCTTGAACTCAGTTCTCTCTTTTGATTGGCTCTTTCTCTGGTTTTGGTATCAGGGTAATGCTTGCTTCCAGGAATGAATTTGCAAGTATTGCTTCCCTTTCAATTTCATTAAAGAATTTGAGAAGTAGTGGTATTAGATCTTCTCTAAATTCCTTGTAGAATTTAGCAGTGAATCCATTAGTGCCTGGGACTTACTTTGTTGGTAAGTTTTTAATTACATCTTTAATTTCATTGACTGATATTTGTTTAGAATTTTTATACTTTTTGATTCAGCTTTGGTAATGCATATGTATCTAGGAATCTGTCCTTTCCTTCTGTGTTTTCTATCTTATTAGAATACACATTCTTTAAGTAGGTATTGATGGTCTTCTGAATTTCTGCAGGATCTGTGGTGATTTCACCCTTTTTGTTTCTAATTGCTTGGATTTGAGTCTTTTCTTTCCTTTTTTTGATAAGGTTGACTAATGGTTTGTCAATTTTATTTAACCTTTCAAAGGACCAACCCTTTGATTCATTGATTCTTTGTATTGTTTTCTCAGTCTCTATTTCATAAATTACTGCTCTGATTTTTATAATTTTCTCCCTCATATGAGCTTATAGCTTGACTTGCTCTTCTTTTTCTAGAAGTTTGAGTTTCAACCTTAGGTTGTTTATTTGAGCTCACTCTGTTTTTCTAACCTGGGTATTCGTTGCTGCAAATTTGCCATGTAATGCAGCAGCAAAAAGAAACACTGAGGATTTGGAGACAGTTTTATTTAATGACAGGCACTGATAGGGATTCGTTCCCAAAGTATCAGGTCCTGAAGGCTCAGGGAGGGAGGTTTTCTGGGGTTGCAAAGGGAAGTACAGAGGCAGAATGGCTTGTCAGTTGGGGATTGGTTTTTACAATGTCTATCATAGTGACCAGCCGTGCCTCATAGTGACCAACCATTTCTAAGAAACAGAAGTAACAGAAACTGTAACAGGAACTGAAGTAAACTGAAGGCTACCTGGGCAACTAGCAGGAATTTTGAAGTGCACTGGCTTGGGGGAGCATTTTCTGCTATATTCCCTCCCTCACTCCTTTCAGTTTCCTGGCAAATTTTTGCTGGGCACATTATATGTGATCTTCTGAGTTGAACCAGGTAAGGCAATTTATTCTACAAGGCCCAACTAGAAACAGTAACATTAAGGCTGTCAGTGGTCCTAGGATGGGCCATAGCCAAGGTCCCAAGACTGGAAGTTTTCCCACCAGCAGTTTGTGGTTTGTTTCTCTCTCTCTTTTTTTTTTTTTTTTTTTTTTGTCTATGTCTTTTCTAGAGTCATGAAGCATGTCTTCCTTATGGTCACCATCTCTG
This sequence comes from Cuniculus paca, assembly GCA_004365215.1. Classification (NCBI taxonomy): domain Eukaryota; kingdom Metazoa; phylum Chordata; class Mammalia; order Rodentia; family Cuniculidae; genus Cuniculus; species Cuniculus paca. The sequence goes on along the minus strand of RJWT010023758.1, from coordinate 1,676 downwards.
TAGTTATCTGAGAGACTACTTCTGATTTGATTTTTTTCTAGAGCCTCATTCATTTGCTTTGTTATTTCCACTGGTACTACTTCAGAGAGTTTAGGTTGGTGGCTTTCAAATTGTTCCGCCTCATTTCCCCCCTAGGTTTGCCTTTGGTGAGCTGAAAGTTTGGGGGTGCATCTTGCTTCCATGTCTTCTCATTTTTCTGTTATTTTTAGTTTAACTCCTGAGTTGCTGTTTGTAAATCGTTTATGGTGAGTAGCTTTATTGATAGTATTTAGAACCCTTAGGAAATGACTGCTTCTCAGAGTAACCTTCTAGTTATAGCTGGCTGGCTTTTGAATTTTGAATCTGTTGCAAGATCCTGCTTCTTCAATTTATTTGGGATAAGAAGTTGCTGCCTCCTTGACCCAGACCCTGTTTCTTTAGCATTAGGCCTATAGTATTATTTATGATCCTTAGGCAATCTCATCTTGGCACACCAGGAAGCACAACTGACTAGAGCAACTATGTCATCTTGGCTAAAGTAGTACAATTAGCAATAACCATACCATGAAACATAGCCAGTTACTGCAGTCCACTGTGTCCACTGGTGCATTTCTGCATGGAGTCCTCTAGAGTCACCAGTAGTTACCATGCATCCGCAGGTTCAATTCACCCCTCACACATAGTGAGTCTAGGCTCAGGAAAAAAAAAGAACTACCCGCCATTTCCTTCTTCTTTGTAGAAATCTCTCTCTTTACTCTCCTCAGAGGCTTCAGTTTGTGCCTCAGACCCTTCCTGGGTCTCAGGGACCCACTTACCTCCTTCTTCTTTTCCTCATATTGCTATAATCCAGTGTCTGGACAGCAAGTCTCAGAGAGGCTCTTTCTCTGCTGGTCATCACTCTACCATCTTCCCAGAAGTAGCCCCCAAAATTCATAAAATTCACAAAATCAGGGAAATTTCCAAAGTTATTCTTTGAAGCCAGGAATACCACCACAACAACAAGAGAAATGAAGTAATCACACAAAAGTTACAGGCCAGTATCTTTTATATACATGCAAAATCTAGCCATACAATACCAGCAAACCAAATCCAATAACATAAATGATTGTGTAACCAATTTTCTTTCTGGACTCTTGTTCGGAGTATGATGAAGGATAAGCCAACTGTAGTTTACTAGAGCCCTCCCTCCTAAACAGAGAGGGGTTTTGTCTTTTCTTTTTGCCTCAGGTGAGATCAGTCCTCACCTTTGCCTGAAGACAAGAGCTTTGCTGTCCTTCCCCAGTGGCTTAGGCCTTAGGTTTCACAGGAGAAAGGGAACCAGAATCTGTGCTGAGGGCTACTTCCTATCTTCCTTACAGTGGTCACTGCTTCCCTCTCTGGTCTGCACAATGCACAGAGAAAAAGGACCTTTCGTGAACACCTGTTATGCCCTGGGTCTTTCTTCAAGCACAGAAGGTCTGCAAAGTTGCTGAGGGTGGGCAGGCTCCTCTTGTATCTGATACTCCCAGGATTTCAATACTTTCATTGTGCTTTACATGCAACTTTCAGAAATGTATTAAAAATTTAGCCAAGTATAGTGAGCAACACATACCTTTAATCCCAGCTACTCAGGAGACTGAGGCAAGAGGATTCAAAGTTCAAGGCCAGCCTGGGAAATTTAGTGAAAACTTACCTCTGAAAATAAAATGGGCTGGGGG
>RJWT010023757.1:0-16702 GCA_004365215.1 Cuniculus paca | reverse complement strand
ACCATGCTCATAAGTGAAATAAACCAAACACACATGTGTAAACACCGCATTGTCTCCCTAGTGTAAGAAACTGAAAAACTCAATAAGATACAAAATTCCTGATAAATATGGAGAAATGGTTCTGAAATCCAATGGTGCTTTTATTCTTTGATTTGATTGGTTTAAGTCCCTTTCCTACTATTTGAAAGCAATAAGCGAGAAGATAGGAACAGCTCTTTTGAAAAATGAAACACTATGGTAGCCATTACTGGTTTCTTGTTATCCGACTTGAAGACCTGTAATGCTATTCTCTTTTATCTAGTTTTATACTACTTTGTTTTGTTTGAGTTTATTGTCTGTAAATGTATGAACAACCATTTTGAAGAAAGTAAGAGACACTAGGGTAACCACTGTTAATCTCCCGTTGTTATGTCTTGAAAACCTGTATAGCTTGCAGTGTTCTGTTTTGAAATGCTATGTTATGTTTGACTCTATTCTGTTTTCTTTTGCTTTGTTTTGTTCTGTTTTGTTCTGTTCTCTTTAAAATAAAATAAAAAAAAACCAAGGTGGTAGGAACATACAGAAGGTTGTTATTTTGTATAGTTATCTTCAAAAGAGTTACTCAGATAAAATATCAAATTTTGAACAAAATTTTGCCAGTAAAAAATAAACAGTATGGTGGATGATTTATGCCTTAAGAAAACTGTTAAGATGTAATGGCCCAAAAGATGATATATGATTCTGTGTGTGCCATCACGTAGCTCCTTCTCCCCCTCTTACCCACTGGAAATGACAGAACTTGGACTGCTTTCAACTCTGGATATATGGGAGTGACATTCCCCACACAGCTGAAGGGAAATGGCTGAGACACCTCGATTCCTGAGGCCAGCTGAGCAGTGTGATCTTGGTGAACTGTGTTGCAATCCAGGTAGCCACAAGGGTGGTGCTGGGTAAGGTTAGTTTGGAATTGCTTTGTCCAGGTAAAGTATGCCTAAGTAGCTTTTGGTAGGAAAAATGTGGTTTCCAGGCATGTTGTCCATGTTTCTATGTGGGTTTCTTAGATCACCTTTTTCAACTATTTCTTTGGATTACTGAATGGGCATATGTATTTTTTAATATTATAAAAACAAACAAGAATATACAACCAAAAACTAATATAAGAATATCTCACAAAACTATCACCTAAAATAGGTTTCATTATTTCTTTTATGATATACTTACTTTCAATCTTTTTTCTTTTCTATTGTTTCCTTGCATAGAGTTGAATGTAGAATATATAACATATATATAATATGCATAATATATATGATATCTTGATATATATGGTCTATGTCTTGGCTTTTCAAAAAATACAATATTGCCATCATTATGATGTCATAAAACATTCTTTTAAAATGTATGCAGTGGGTGTCTCATATTTTCTTGTATTCTCATGTCCTGAAGTAGGGAGTTAGTCCTTTCTCAAATGGGAAGGGGATCAAGAGATGGATGGAAGGGAGTGAAAAGGGATGAAAAAGTTAATTTAAATGGGTTATGCACATGTACCAATACCACATAAGGGGTGTAAACATTATGTACTGCAAACATGTACTAATAAAAATAAATACCCTCCCCCCAAGAAAAGAATCATGTACTCATGTAGTCAGAAACTTGTGGGAGAGGGTTGTTGTGCAGCAGGTGTAGTTAGCTCCCTGTTACTTCCTTCTGCCATATGTATAGACTCTAGGGTTTGGGGGAAAAGCCTAAAGGAAATGTATGTAGGCACTAACAGTTGAAACTGGGTATCCTGAATGAGTAACATTCAACATGTTGAGTCACTAACAACACCTGTTATAAACATCAGTATCATCAGTGCAAATTTTGTGGTATTTGTTATTGTCATGCCCTTTTTTAAAGTATATGTGTATGTAGGTCATTGTCTTTCAAACTTCAGAGTATATAAGAAGTACTTGGGAGACTTGTTGACAATGCAGATTCTGGAACCTACCCCATTGAGATACAGAAACGAAGTCAAAGTTTTTTTTCTTTAGTATTTGGAGTAAACACCGGACCTTCAAATTGAGCAATTCCAAAGTCTCTCTCTCTTTATCTGTCTGTCTCTCTCTCTTCCTCTTAAAGGAATCTATATTTTGAGACAGGGCCTTGCTGAGTGGTGAAGTTGCCCAGCCTGGAGTCCCAGAGTGCTGGGATTACAGGTGTGCACTACCACTCCTGGCTGGGATCCACATTAAGTAACACAAGTGCCTCTGACACAGAATGTCTGGGATTACACTTTTAGGAACAATCCCTGGACTCACTGGTACTGTATGCAAAAAGTGTGCAAAAGGGAGGAGTGTTTTAATCACTTCTCTGTTTCTGTGACAAGAATATCTAATATGATCAACTTATAAAGAGAAAAAGTTTACTTTCGTTCAGTTTTGGAGGTTACAGTCCAAAGTCTGTTGGTCCTATTGCTTTTGGGTTGGTGGCAAGGCAGCGTATCATGAGGGACCACATGATAAAGGAGGCTGCTCGCTTCATAGTGCCTGGGAAGTGACAGGAAGAAAAGAGAGGATTGGTTGAGACTTCCATATCCTCTTCAAGGCCATGTACCAGTGACACAGCCAACTCCAAGTAGGCCCCACTTCTCAACAGCACCATAAGCTGGGGTCCAAGCCTCAACACGTAGCCTTTGGGGGACATTTCAGATCCGGACTATGGCAGGAAGACTTTAAGAAACAGCAAAAAGAGGGTGTCATTTGGAAGACATATTTTGATACCTCTGCATATAAATGCTAGCTTCATTACTGAGTTGTATAATATAACCTCTCTGCTCCATTTCATTACCTGTGAAATGGAGAAAAAAACTGCCCACCTTGACCATTTTCTATGACAGTTAAGTAAGATAACATAAACAGCAGTCCAGAGCAGTACATGTTCATGGTAAATGCTTCCCTTTTATAACTTTGAAGATTGAAATATGTTGACAAAATGGTGTAAATGCAACTGATAATCAATGCTCTTTGACAAACTATACTTGAATAGGAGAAAACTTGAAGGTCAAATAATGCAGGCCTCAGTTCTAAATATACCCAAATGATCAGTGCACTTGAAAAGGACAATGATTTCTTGATGTATTGGAGTTTCTTCCTTTTAAAAACATGTCAGTTGTACTGAGAGTTTTCTTAAAGTTTAACATACCAAATTACATTTCTTTCAACTAGTGCACCTGTACCACAATAAGTGTGAAAAGTACTTTACAATAAACATTTTCAATATGAACGAAGTTCATTTGCCTTGCTTGGGCTGATGATTGACACTTGGAGGGCAGGAGGGATGCATAATTTTGGCTGGGGGATTGGAAGTGGGACAGTTTCATCACCTTATCTGTTCTTTATAAGAGTGTTAGAGTTGGAGGAAGTTTGGGTTTTAGGAGATAGATTTTTTTTCTTGGTAAACTTTAGTAGAGGTTGGTGCAAATTTTTGGCCTGTTTTATTTCTCCCGTGCTGGACTTACCAACTGAAGTTCCTATTTAGTACATGAGGTAGTGAGAACTTCTCCAAATGGGCTTTTAATGGTCTGCTGAATAAAGTAGCTACCAGTTCAGGAAATGTGTACATTTTATAGGTATGTATTTCTAAAGCTCTTGTCTGTGCCAGTTGAGAGGTTACTTTGTGCATGTTCTTTATAGACCCAGTGTTACATCCAGCACAGCTCCTGAAGTTCTTGGGGTGAAGGATGGTAGAGGATGAAGAAATAAGGACAAGAGTCAGGAAACAGAAAGTTGAGGTCAGGTGGAGTCCTCTCTCCAGCTGGGAGAAAAAGGAACTGCTCAACAACTGCAGTGCATTTATTTATACATTCAGCAGGGTGATGTCATGTGACACCCCTCTGCCTAGCAACCTGTTTGCTTGGCTTGCCTTGGATGCCTAGTGTTCTCTGGGCTGGAGCAGCTTGTTCATGTGGCTCACCTTGGGCACTTTTGTTCTTAGGACTGTCCTTGTTCCACCCCCATACAGGTGATGGATCTCCAGCTTCAGTCACTCCCCACATCTCCCCCCTTTCTGTTTTGTATTTGCAATTGATGGGTGGTCTGTTGAAGTTGGAGGAGCTGTGTTTAGAGGACTCTGCAGAATACCCTCTCATCCTTCAACCCTTTCCACTCTGACTGAACTTACTTGCTTAAAGATTCCCAGTCCAAGAATATCATATCCCTGAATTCAGTAATTTAACCCTATACAACCCATTAATCCATAACAATAGTTACCAGTGGAGTTGGAAATTGTCAGAGGGTGTCAGTGATTTGAGTTTCTTTGATAACTAGCATATTACTATGGCATTGTTTTATACCTTTCATAGTTATACTTCTCTACTTGATGTTCAAGACTAAGTTGAGGTAAGACCTATATTAATTAAAATTAATTTTTTGGTTATCAAGGTCAGTTAAGTCTCCTCAAGATTTACCTTGGAACCATGCATAGCACCTCTCTGTTCTTCTGTGTTAGCTGTCTGGATGAGTCACTGTTATTGCTAGACAAAGTTGCTTCCTGAAAAAATATTGGGAAATTTTTCTCTCCTGGTGACTCTGCTTAGGCACACTATACATTGTTGATCACTTTTCTCTGTGGCCCCACATTTTCCTTGGTCAGGAATATGTATAACTCATGAGAGATGTGGGATGTCGCTAAAAGGTTCCTTCATGTTCTGGATCCTCATTCACCTTGAAGGGCCGGGGTCAAAATATTGGCAGTCTTCCCAGCCCATCTATCTTTCTAGCTTTTGGTCTCCAAACCTCAGTTGTTGAACATCCAGATGAGAATGTTAATGACATTACATTGTATTGGGAGGAGTGAGCTTAATATTATAGAAAATAGAACTGTTATTTCCTACCAATCATGGATGTTCTAGTATTTGAATCCCTGTAGAATGTTAATACACAGCAGTTATATATTTTACACAGAAAATGAGAAATCAAAAGCCATACATAATATTGTAGCATGACAATTATGACATTTTTGTAATACACCTGAATATTCATTTTGACATAAAATAACCCTTTTAGTCAACCATCCCTATCTAGTACATAAGAAGATTTTACCTAACTTGTTGACCTTTAAAGTGATGTAAATCACATAAGTTTTTGTTAAAGGCAGATGTCTGAACCTGAAAGAAAAGTCTATCACCATAAATAATCCCTGTTTTACATTTTGGAAGACATGTACATCTGGAAGCATGAATACATTTAATACACCATGAGATTAATAGCTATAAATTGTTATAGCCATAGAAAAACCTCTATACCAGAGCATCTTTAAAATCAGAAACCTTATTGTCTAGAAAACTTAATCTTTTGATGTTGACCAATGTAAACATATCACTATAATACATATCAGTATAATATCATTTGTTGGGTATTTCCCATAAGATGATAGAGATCACTAGGGCTTCCTATTAATGAACAAGAACTGAGCAAATACCTCCATGCAGTACTTCTTTGCTATTCATCAAAGGGAGCCTTCCCATTTAGTTACCTTAGTGAATTTCTGATGATCTCTGTGGAAACCAATTTTTGTATCATATAGACTGACTGGCAACCCAGATGAAAGCATACTTTTAAATCTATAGCCCAAATTAGATTTTGAACAAATGATCCAAAAATGTAAAAGAAAAAAGAAAAAGAGAGAAAAAATTGTCAAGCTCAAATAAAAAAATAGCAGTTCACAGGTATGACAGACAAAGAAACAAAAACACAGACAATCTGCTTACAATATCAGAGTGCACTCAAATATATATTTTTTGCCAAATTGCAGCATAATGACTCTTTTACAATTTTGGAAGTTTACAATTATAAATAGACTAGTCATCTATTTTTGTAGGTCAATTAGCAAAGAACTTTTACAAGAAGAATTTAGAAGGAACAAAATCTTTGATCTATAAATAAATATATATATCCCATCCTTGGCTATTAGCTATGGTGTGGTCTCCAAGGCATCACTGCCACAGAACTGAGCATCAGTTTCTTGAAAGGTGGAATCAACTACTTTGCATCTGGGTCCCTGATGCAGCCAGACAGCATGCTCTGGCACCCAGGTAGGCCAGTTAGCATTCTCTGGAAAGATAGAAGCGTACCATCAACCCCAAATTAGCACTGGGTTGGGTCCCTTTGATTGTCCAGTATGAAGATCTTTCTAAAGGACCCTTCCTAGCTTCTTTTCCTGTACCTGATTGAATTGTCTTTCTGCTGCTGTAGTTTTATCCTCAGTAGGATTTTTTTTAAATTTTTATTTTAAAAAGAATAAAACAAAACAGAGTAGAACAGAACAAAGCAGATCCAAATAGTACAATGCAAGCAATACAGAACTTCAAAACAAGACAGCCAGAAATCAACAATGGCTACCATAGTGACTTTTGTTCTTCGAAATAGTTGTTCATACCCTCACACACTATAAATTCAAACAAAACAAGATAGTGTAAAGCCAATCAAAACAAAAGAATGAAAGCGTTACAGGCTTTCAAACCAGACAATAAGGAATCAACAATGGCTACCATAATGTCTCTTGTTTTCTTCAAAATAACTGTCCATGCCTTCTCACATATTGCAATCAAATAATAGAGAACTGACTAAAACCAATCAAATCAAAGAATAAAAGCATTATTGGACTTCAAAACATGATGTTAGGAAATCATCAATGGCTACCATAACTCCAGTAGGATTTAAAAGGTTGATAGTATATACTGCTAAGTGAAGTCAATTATGAGGTGTGAATTTTGTAAGGAAGGATTCTTGCATTTGTTTTTGTAGTTGGGTTTTGAGCATGCAGCAAGCATATTCAACAATTCTTTGATCTTGAGGATTATAAGGAATTCCTATGGTAAGGCAAACATGAAAAGTTTTACAAAACATTGGAAGGCCGCTGTGGTGGTTTAAAAACTGGTGGTCAATTTAACACCAGCTGAACTGAATCAGTGTGGTGCTGAGTGGGGGACCCACTTGAGGATTGCTGGAAACATAAAAGGGGAATTGGAGAAGAAGAGTGTTGTGGGTTCTCCTAAGCATTGTTGTTGTTTGGTACTGTGATTCTCCTATTGCCATGAGTTCTCCTGGAGGAGTTTGTTGAGCTTCTTCCCTGATATGAACTTGCCTGTTCTCAGAGGAGACTGACACCTTGTTGTTGCTGAGAACAGCTGTGGTTCACTTTGGGCGAGCTCTGGTTCTTACTTGAGCATTGCTTCCTGGCTCCAGACGGGAAGATGGTGTGCTTTTCAATCTCCAGGAGAGGCTTGTCATGCTTCCTGATATGAACTCAGTCCTCATCATTGGAGGAGCCAGGGACCTCACTGTTGCTAAGGATCACTGTGGTGATTTTCAGAGGAGCATTGTTTTTTTTTTTTTTTTTGCAGCACCAGGGATTGAACTCACGACGTTGCGCTTGCCGGGCAGGCGCTTAGACCGCTGAGCTAGATCCCCAGCCCTAGGAGCATTGTTTTCTGGCTCTAGTACAGAACCCTCAGCCTACTGGCACAGATCCTTCATGCTGCTGGCACAGACTTTCTAGCATTCACTGCTGACTTTTAGGCCTTCTCAGCACAGATCCATGAGATAGACTTGCATAAGTCATTGTTGTGGATTCTAGGCCTCCAGTTGGACTAGTGGGAGGTATTGCCATGGTCTCTGTATTTTAAACTGAACTCATGCAGGATATTGCCATGGGATCTAGGCTCTCAGCTGGATTTTCTAGGTCTTTAGTATGTGGACAGATTTCCTGCACTTCTTGTATTTGACTTTGTGGGTGACCATTATAAATAATACTATAAATTATGTGTCCTGTATTGTCTTTCTATCCTTGCAAACCCTGACCACAACAGCAGCACTTGTTTAAGCTGGGCCATTGTCAGTCTTAAGTGCCCACAAGGATACCAAAGGTATACAAGCAATGAACAAAGACATGCTTAGCTGCTTCACCAGTGTGGGCAGAAGCAAAAGCAAAACCTGAGGAAGTATTCACTGAAACACAGACCCAGCATAGAGAGCCAAACTCAGGAATGTGAGTGACATCGATTTGCCAGAGATGATTGGGATGTAATCCTCGGGGATTAACCCCCATAGGAAAAAAGGATAGATGTATTATGCATAAGGAACACTGTTTAACAATTTGTCAAGCCTGTTCCTGAGTTAAAAGGAACTGTTTATGCAAGGCAGACACATTTTGATGGAAAGTGGCATGGATGCAGAAGCCTGTTAAATGGTATCTGAATAACCAAGAGTAACAGTAGCCAGCAATCTGTCTATTGTAGAATTTTCCTCAGTGCGAGGCCCCAGCAATTGGGAATGAGAATGTAAATGACCTATGAAACAAGGGACATGGTGTGACCAAATTACAAATTGGAGAGTGTGAAATAATGAAAAAGATCTTCTTGGTCATTGTGTATAGTGGATGTTTCAGTGTGGTGCATCACACCACAAATGTAAGTGCAGTCTGAAAAGAGGTTAATTGGAGTGGATGGATAATCTTGCATGTAACAGTCTGCAATTGTCTTTTGTGCAGAAAAAAACCCCATATCCTGTATTTGAATGCTACCACTTGCTGCTCCTGCCTCCAACTCCTACCCTGTTGCCTTGGGACTGTGGGTGAGCTACCTTGGCAGTGGCACCCGAGGGGAGGACTACTGCTCCTTGGCCTCAGTGTCTGGCACAGATACTTCAGTGGTGGTGACCGGGAGGTAGTCAGTGCCTACCTCACTGCTGAGGACAGGCTCCACCTCTGGATCAGCTTCACTGGTGTCCCTCTCCCTGAGGATACCACAGTCATTGCCTCTAGAGCTATGGCTTTCTTCTCTTCTGATTTGGGCTGCTGCAGTTCCCACAGCTCAAGCCAAGCATGAAGGTGGAAGGGGTGGAAGGGGCCATGGCATGACTGGTGGGTGGGCTCAGGGGTGGCTGGAGCATCCACCTAGGGCTGGAGCAAGGCGCCCTCTCTCCACTCAGCCTATGGCCCTCCCTCCTGCAGTAGTGCATTGCACTGAGCTGACTGCATGGGTGACCTAATCTGCACACAAATTAAAAAAATTTACTTTCCACAATAAATAATCCCTTGATTTAAACATGTTTTAGTTACTTCTTCCCAATCATTTGAGGCCAAAACCTGTTGTTGTAGGAGCTCTATAAAACCCAAGATAAAAGGGGTCGCGTGGCCATAGGCAGCAGTAACTCGTTTTAATTCTTTTAGGGTCTTAAAGGGTACAGCTTCATGAAGACACATAATTTGTCCTGGATTATTGGATACTTGGAATTTAGTCACAGGGTAGATATGTTGAAAACCCTTAATAGACTCAGCCTCCTATATGGCTTCTTTTACTGCCAGCTGCAAAGGAGAGAGAGAAAATGATTTTACTCCCTGTGAGGTGAAAATTTCAATCAGTGATGCAGCAAAATTTCTCTAACTGAAAAGGCAGAAGTTGCTGCTTGTGGCTCAGTTAAGGTCACCAATTTTACGTTGGGTGGCTGTGAAACTGAAGCCATGGTGAGGCACTCCTTTCTGGGGAACAGTCTTTTTTTTTCCCCCACAGCTCTTTCCTTATCTGATTGAGCAAGGCTAGAGGGTTAAAGCTCTACGGGGTGGGGGAACTGTTGTTCCACCATGTTTTTTCTATTTGAGACTTAATTTTAAAATAGTGCTCCAAGCAAAATCTTCTGTAGTTGTCTCAACAAATGTATGACCATTAAGATACTCTCTATTCCAAGCCCACCCAAAAAAGTAAGCATAGGAATCAATAATAGAATGAGCATTTGTATATACATCTGTTTTTTTAAAACATGTTCCATGTTTTACATCTGATGATATCTATATCAATACACCTCTATGATCGATATTGATGCTACCAATGCACTTCTTCCTCCTTTGTGCACACAACTAGAAGTGTCCTCTCATGTGCAGTTTCTTCATATCCCAAGTGCCTGTTCAGTGCCAATATGCTGTTCCCAGCACAGCTCTTGAATTTCTCTGGGTGAATGACGATGAAAGATGAAGAAATAAAGACAAAAATCAGATAACAGAAAGCTGAGGTCAGATGGAACCCTCTCTCCAGATGGAAGAAAAAGGAACTAATCAACAACTTCAGTGCGTTTATTTATACATTTGGTGTCACATGATACTCCTCTTCCTGGCAACCTGTTTGCTTGGCTTGCCTTGGGTACCTGGTATTCTCTGGGCTACAGCAGCTTGTTCATGTGGCTTCTCTTGGGCACTCTTTGTTCTCAGGACTGGCCTTGTTCCAGCCCTGCATATGTGATCAATCTCCAGCTTTAGCTGCTCCCCACAACTCAGTACAGCAATAAGGATGCCATTGGAAGCATCAAAAACAAAGAATTGATTTCTGGACCCATTTATGTTTCTAATGTGAAGAATAACAGTTTTTGTGGTTGAGTAAATCCTGTCCTTTAGGAAAGTTATTTGAGTCTTCCAAAAATTACAATTTCACTAGTGAGACAAGCAGATTCATTGAATGCATTTGTTAATAATATTTGTGACATGGTTTTAATTAAGATACAGGATCTTAATGAAGGCAAGTGGTTATAACAGAACTCAAGTTTAGTTTTCTCATTTTCTATTGTTAACATTATCTATCTGTTAGCTTTAATGGTTGCAAATCTATACCAGGCAGTAGAGATCTTTAAATTTGTCAGTTAGTAGAACATCTGTAAATAATAGCAATCTCTGCAGAACACCATTTAATATTGATATATTAAATTTAAAATAGCAGAATATATAACACCAGGTTTTACTAGACACTAATATAGGCAATGAGTGTAAGCATTAAATGTTTAAGAAAAATGTGATGGGAGCCTTATAGTTAAATTTATTTTTCTAAAAAATTGGGAAAATCGCTATTATTCATATTCAATAGCACAGCACTCTGACTAAAATTGTGGAAAAAAAATGGTGTTCCATAGAAGCATAGTTTGATAACTAGGCTCACAAGTGGAAACACATGGAAACTCTGAAAGCATTTCTAGTGTAGACATTCTTATTTTTTAAGTACTGGGATTGAATCCAGGACCTTGAAACTGAGCTATACTCCAGATCTTTTTACTTTTTATTTTGAGGCAGCTATGACTAAGTTGCTAAATTGTCCAGGCTAGGCTTGAATTTGTCGTCCTCCTGTCTTAGCCTCCCAGAGTGCTGGGATTGCAAGTGTGCACCACCATACACAGCTAAGTGTACATACTTTACATTTGCCTTTTCCAAAGTTGATTTAAAGTCCTAACAATTATCTAAGTTTAAAATAAAAGGAAAGAGCAAATAAGGAAATGCTGAAAATTTTATTACATACAGAATAAAGTTTAATTTGTACTGAAGCATCATAAGCAAAATTAAAAGAAGAAGAAAGATGAACTGGAAAATATTTTCAACATGTAATACATTATTGTATTTAAAATAATAAGAGTTGCCACAAATCAGTAAATGAAAGACTAATATGAGGTTTGAAGTCATGGGCTAAAGAAGATGATAAGCAATTTATAAAAGAAGAAATATGTACTGTATAGTCAAGATGAATAGCAAAAATTATTTGACATTGTTAATCAAAAATGCATAGTAAGATAATCAATCTATGGGTTTAGGGAAATGTATACTGCCATGCACTGCTATTTCTGTTGACATAATTTTCAGAAAATTGAGGAATATCTGTCAAAACTTTAAAAACTTTTATATTTTTAATACAAGAGCCAGTTTCATTTTCAAACATCTACTGTTACCTCTCAGTGTTTCCCTTAGGCAAAGGATTTTTGTTGGTATTCACTGTACTGCTGTTGACAACTGAGAAACTGGAAACAGCCTCATCTCATTGTCTAATCCTGAAGGACAAGTTAAGTAAGTTATGGTACAGAACACAGTATCTTGCTACAAGATGCTTTGTTATTGTGTTGTAGATGTTTGCTAATGGCTGTCAATTGATGTGCATAATACTAAGTAAAAAAGCAAGTTTCATAGATGTGCTACGATATAATTCTATTTTATTATATTTTATATACAAAGAAAAAGAGCCAGAATTTCATATATCAAGTGTTTATATCTATTCTTAATGAAGGATTTATATGTGATTTTTAAAATTTTTCTTTAGCCTAAATATTTTTCCATAACAATTTTGTGTCAGATTGCAAAACATGAATTTTATTTTTAAATGTCATCCTCCAAAAAATTTTAACAAATCTACCCCAAAACATATGGTTTTCAACAATCACTGTTTTTCTTTGAAAATGATTTCTCTTAAAAATTCTTCCTGGTAGGATGGTTTTCACCCATTTTGTTCATAGATCACTAGAGCTGGTGATGATTTTTAAATTTCCCCCAAGGGAACATATGGTTTGTGTCTATGCAATAAACTCTACCAATCACTAGAAGTAAAATCAAACCATTCTAAATTAACATCTTGGAGAAGAAAGGCCAAGTCAATTAATAATGTATTATTTGAGTGAAAACCTGAAGAAATATCAGACACTTGGTTTTTGTCGTACTCCCAGCTTCCAATTTGAGGCTTAGGGAAAACCATCAAAAAAAAAAAATAAAAGAAAAACAGAATAAAACTTTGAAAACTTAGTATTTGTTGCAAGGATAAAGATATCCATTGATTTCATTTTTTAAAAGCATCTATAGAAACAAGGTCAGGGTGGCCTAAATTTACTTAAAACGAATAAACCTAAAAGAAAAAGTGAGCCAATACATGTTTTGGAATTGGTGAAACCTTGGGTGTTCATAAGCTGTGAGAATATAAGTCAGGCAACTAACCCTCATGAGGAGAAATAATGCCAGATAAGATTGTAAAATACTAAATAAACTAAATGAATCTTACAGTAGACAGTACCTCAGTTGTAGGATGAAATTTCCCTCTCCTCCAACCCTACATGTCAGGCCTAGCTCCAGCAGTGTGGTGGGGGAAAAATATGCTTTTGGAGAGAAAAAATCGGATAAATACTTGGGAGGTGGGAGTATTTCCAAACAATTTTAACATCCATCTGAAAATTAAAGAACTGTCATAAAGTACAATAGCAACTAAGGTGCTTAAATTCAAACTGTGTTTTATTTGAAGTCAAAATAGCAAGGAAGCTTTTGGCCTGCAGTCCCTAGATGGTTATTCATGAGAATCAGCGGGGCCTCCCCGTCCTTCCTCCCAGAGTGCGCATGACTCTGCCTCTCAGTGGGGACCCTGTTTGATTCTTTGCCCAGTGAGTAAGCAATAGGCACCAAGCAATATCACCAGGGCTTGTTTTCTGATGCTCTAGCAGTGATGGGGAACCTTTTAGAGCTTTCTATGATAACAAACAGTCCCCTGAAACATGTGTGCATAAGTTTGCCACCACCGTGTGACTTAGTCCTCTGAGGCCCATCGACTCTCCCTGGCCTGAGTCCTCTGGAGGAAAGGGAGGAAGTAACCAGGGAATCTTAACACCTTTCTTCTACCTCAGGTTTCATTGAAAGTCAAATGGCAAGCGAAGTGTGAGGGCTCCAAGTATTTAGAAAGGAAAGGGGATATGGACAAACATTTTCCTCTTATGGATGCTGTGCTTTTCTGTATCTTGGGGCAAAGACAGTGCTGCCACTTGACTGTGTCCCATCAGGATCATTGAACTTGAGAGGGCCGTCCTGAGCAACTTGGCCAGAGGGTTACTGCGTCTTGTTCCTTCCTGAGGAATTAATTTTAGGATAAAAAAATATAACCAAAACCTCTTGTGTGAGAGAAATGGAGGATAACAAGGAACAAAAGCCCTAGAAACAAGACTTCCCTTAGCTGCAGCTCTGGACTGAAATCTCCTGCACTATTCACTGAAGATTCCTGGTGTTGAGAATTAGGGTGTTATTTGTCTTCGTACCCCTACTTCCCAGTAGAGACTTTTGTAGAGTAGGTACCTACTAAGTGTTTATTTATTAAATGAATGAAATAAATGTGGTGTGCGTGTGTGTGTGTTACTATAAATTGAATCAAAGGTTTGCAACAGGCAACAACCAAGCCCCTTTTTATTTTTAATTGTGAGGTGTGATGTCACCTGGGATTACTGGAGTAAGACATCATGCCAGTGAACTTCATGAAAAGATTTGAAATCTGCTAAATTTTTAAGGGCAGAGATGCTGTCTTTTTTCTCATGAACCCACAGAACCTGGAAAAGTGTTCAATAAAATTGTGAAGTGGAAGAACAAGTATAACTTCATATTCCAACATAGGAGTCCCAATTCTCTGGTTCAGTTTAGATAATGATAGTTGCAGTGAAAAGTAGCTCAGATAAAAACAAAATTACTGACCAGTCAATTTTAAAAATCTAGTTCTTTTTCTACTAAATCAGGTCCCATACACCTGTTCTGAGAAATACAAAAAGGATCTATTCAGTTATCCTTCATGTTAGGACAAGGTTGATCAGATTCACTATAGGTGCCTGGCCTACTCAGAAGTGTATTAATTCCATTTTTTATTTCTTCATATTTTCCCACAAGTAGTATTGGCAGGTCATTTTCTTGTGGTCAGTGCCATTCTAGATAAAACCTTGCTTTTTCTTAAATTTTATTTTAAAGAGAATAAAACCAAGCAAAATAAAACAGAATAAACCAATCAAAACAAGACAGTGTTAGTGACATGAATTTCTAAACAAGGTAATAGAAAGTCAACAATGGTTACCATAATGCCTCTTGTTGTCTTCTAGATAGCTGCCCATGACTTCAGACATAGCAAAATCAAACAAAACAGAACAGAATAGAACCAATAAAAGCAAAACAGTGAATGCCATACAGGACTTCAAAACAAGGTAATAGTAAATCCAAAATGGCTACCATAATATATCTTGTTATCTTTGAAATAGCTGCCCATGTCATCAGATATAGTAAAATCAAATGATAAAACAAAATAAAACCCAACCAAACACAACAATGTGAATGATATAGGACATCAAAATAAGATATAGAAAATTAACAATGGCTACCATCTTCAGGAGGAGATCCTCCATAGATGCTACACTGCACAATGCCATCCTCAAATAGATGATCAGACTACTGGCTTCAGGCCTACAAAGTCAGTGAAACACTGAACACTACAAGCATTAAGCTGTATTTCACCTCATTAGGAATCATCACAGCCTGTGTCCCTGTGGACCAGCCAGTCACCCATAGTGGGGGTGGGGTGCGGTGGTGGTTGACTCATTTTGTTTCCCTGCCTGTGTACCAGAAGGGGCTGGTGTCTGGTCTCCCCCAGTCAGCCCGTGCATGGTGCAAACTCACAGGAAGTCTTAGCTTTTTGTTGACTTGTTCACTTCCCCTGCAGTCCATCAATGGCACCAACTCACAGGAGAGGGCTGGCGTCTGGTTTCCCCCAGTCAGCCTGCGCATGGCACCAACCCACAAGAAGTCTTAGCTTCTTGTTCTACATTCTTTGGATAATTGGAAATTGATCATCTTTATGCCGGAATAGGAGGTTCGATTTTCTAATATTTTTATGTTGCAAATTTTAATTTAAACAGTGTTAATTTAAGTCACTGAGCTATTAGTTCATGTTACTGAAGGAAAACTCTTATCCAGTTGCCTTCATAGGGTGGTTAGTTGATCAAAACAATGTGCAATCTTTTTGAATAATGCACAAGCTTTCTAGAAATGTGTATTGAATTTAGTAACTTGAAGCTGGATATTGTGGCATAGGCCTATAATCCCAGTACCCTGGGAGGCTGAGGCAAAAGAATCACGGGTTCAAATTCAGTCTTGGGTAACTCAGTGATTCAGGGAGACCCTGTCTCAAAACAAAAAATAAAAAATGGGATGTAGCTCAGTACAAATGCCCTGGGTGTGATCCACAGGACTGCCAAAAACAAAACAAACAAACAAAAAATGAAAATACTTTTTTTTAACCTGATTTCCAAAAGGGAGGCTGATACTTGTTGACAGCAGAATGCTGTGCTTAGATGCCAAAGACACAAAGCGAACTGTGGCAGGACTTTGAAATAGAACTCATTTCTTTTTTTTTCTTTTCTTTTCATTTCATTTCTTTTCTTTCATTCTTTCTTTCTTTTATTTATTTTAAAAAGAATACATCCAAACGAAATAAAATGGAGTAGACTCAGTCACAACAAAACAATGAACATGGTACATGACTTCTAAACAGGGTAAAATGCAATCAATAATGGCTACTGTAGTGCCTCTTGTTATCTTCAGGAAAACTGCCCATACCATCAGGGATAAGTAAAGTCAAACAAAATATAACAAAATAAAACCAGCAAGAAAAACAAAACAAAGCAAAACAATGAAAGCAATACAGAACTTCAAGATGCTAGTAAAACAGCAGTGGCTACCATAATGCTTCTTGCTATCTTCAGAATAGTTGCCTACACCTTCAGACAGAATCAGACAACACAGAATAGAGTAGAATCAATTGAAACAAAACAATGAAAGCAATACGGGGTTTAGAAGCAATATAATTGGACATTCTTGATGGCTACAATTATATATTTGTTATCTTTGAAATAGCTGTCCATGCCATCAAGTATAATAAATTCAAACAAGTTAGAACAAAACAAAACTAATCAGAACAATGAAGACAGTATGAGTTTCAAACCATGATAATAGATTAACAGTGGTCACTTTCTTCCCTTTTCAGATAATTCCTCCCCATTGATTTTCCCAATATGCCTTGTACATTTTGAATGCCACTAACTCTTTTAGTATGTTATACTAGGGAGACAACACAAAATTCACCCTTGTGACTCTGAACCAT
>RJWT010023756.1:0-16704 GCA_004365215.1 Cuniculus paca | reverse complement strand
ATTAGGGAAGCTGGGTAAGGGGTACATGGGAACGCTCTGTACTACTTTGCAACTTGCTCCATAAGTCTAAAATGTGTTTGAAATAAAGTTAAAAATAAATTCATATAAAAAGAGTGAAGTCAAGTCACATGACAAAACTAAGTCAGTGATTCTGTGTAACAGAAAGAAATGTGTTTATTACATTTCCCTCTGCGCTTTCCTGTGCTTTTGAAGCTTTTTCCTGAAAAAGGAGATTGGGAAGAAAGCAGATACAGGAGAAATCTGACTGGGGGCTGGTGGTACAGCATTTGCTTAGTGTGCAGGAGGGCTCTAGGTTTGATCCCCAGCACCCTCCCCCCAAAAAAGCCTTGGCAATAAAAGAAGAAAAGAATAAATGTTGAAAGAAAAAAAATATTGTCAGGAGTGGGAGCAAAGATGGGGTGGGAATAAAGAAGGCATAAGCACAGAGTACTCTTGTCACCTACAGAAGGAAGAGAGATGACAAGAAGTCCGACTCGAAGAAAGCAAAGCCAAGTGTGGCACACAAGAGAAGAGTGTCCTTCAAAAGGGAGGGTCCATGGAAAAGTGGACAAGGAGGGCCTCGAGTAAGAAGATGAGGGACAGAAGATAAGCAGCCATCAAAGAATGTGGGTCTGGGGCTGGGAATGCAGCTTGGCAGAGAGGACATCTGTCTAACAAGCGCATCCCTCTGGGTTACAGCCTCAGGTTCACACTTAAAGAATGAGGGCCAGGGGATTTAGCTCAGCGGCTCAAGTGCTTGCCTGGTAAGTGCAAGGTTGTGAGCTCGATACTTGGTACCAAAAGAAAAAAAAAAATGAAGTTCTACTGTTCAGTAAAGGTAGGGACAGCGAGTTCTGAAGAGCAAACAGGAGCCTGAAAGAGACTTCTAGCATCAGGAAACAAACATGCTGGAGAATGCTCCCAGGGAGAGGCGAGTGCCCATCACAGGCTACTAGCCTTAAAATGAAACTTGCCCTCTCAACTAGGTAATTCTTTTCTAGTAATGTTTACCTCCAGATGCAGCCCAGAGGTGGCTGGGCTCAGCAGGGTAGTGGTTTACAAGGTGTTATGGTTTGTGTCTGGATGTCCCCTAAAGCCTCATCCAGTCATGGGGGTAGGATGGGCTTTTTTTCAGTTTGTGAGTGGTTCATTGTCTAGTGCTAGGATTGGGAGTGTGAGTGCTACAACTCACCCTAGAATAGGTAGCCTGCATACAACATAAGGGAGGAAAAGAGGCTTGCTCCCCTGCCCTCGTGCATTTTTTTTTTTTTTGCTCTTGCTGCTTTTGCTGCTATGAACTGTTGCCCCTCTGCCATGTGCCACTCTGCCTTGGCACCAGCTGATTATGGACTGAAACCTCTACAAACTGAGCTAAAAAAAACCTCTTAATTTTGGGTGTTGGGTATTTTGTATCACCAATGAGAAAACTATGACACAACGTGAGCACAACAGGAAGTAAGTGGAAAAATGAGCTGAGAACATGTGGAAGGAAAGGCTTGTGTGGGATGGCAGAGCTGGGTGAGCAGGACCGACAGCACTTGGAGAGGGTGGCTGGTCAGTGAGAGGGTGGCAGTGCCTAGACTGGAGGTCTTGACAGTAGCTAGTGAGTGGCAGCTGCAGATGGGCCAAGTAGGCTGGGACCCAGTCAGCAGCTGGTGGCCTATTAAAGCCAGCATGGCAGAAAGGGTACAATTTCTGGGGATAGAAGTCTAGGGCACAACCAGGACAGTGGATGACAGATGAGGAATAGAAAGAAGTGTTTGTCAGAGAAGAAACAGTCAGATTCAGAGGCTCCTCATCGTCTGCCCATCTTGGTGAGGTAGTTCCCATATACCAAAAGCCGTTCCTCTAAGAAAGCTAAGAAACACTGCCAACTGCAATGCAGTGAAGTTGGCTCACACCAATTTACATCTCATGCAGGTGCAGAACGGACTGAATTACTTACTTGAAATTCATTTTCTTTCTGAGCTTGTTCGGATCCCTCCTTATTACAGGACCTCTATGAATGAGAAAAACCAAACACTTCTGGTGAGATGGAGAAAAACGAGTGGACACTAACTTTGCAACCACCAGAACAGTCAGGGTTTACAGAACACCACAGATTTTAAACAAGGGCTTCTCAGCCCACCAGGTGACCAGCATAGTCTAAAGGCACCAGCAGCCTCCAGTACTAGTACCAATGCCTCAGAAAGTGCTTCATAGGAACTTTACAAGAAAAGGGATGTGCTGTTGAGACCAAATAGCTGCATGTCTCATAGCTGTCCCCAAGGACCTTTCACAATTTCATTGTTAGGAAAGTCACCTGAGTGCAAGCCTCAGTTGGGCCTTCGAAAGACAAGCATAGGCTGAGGCTTTCATCGATTTAGCTACATGGTTCTTTCAAGTCAACCTGCCAGGACAGGAGCATCAGCATGCCTGTGGATGGCCATGGTTAGTACAGAAAGTGGACAGAGGAGAAAGCACCGTGCAGGCAGGACACCAGGCACAGGCTCTGGGCATCTGCCACTTCTAAGACTAACCCTTCTAGTTCAGTTGGTCATAGTCCGATCTGAATTTGTCCTCCAGCAAAAAGAGAATTGTATGATTTTAATAAAGTTCCTAAAATTATCTTATAGATGAATATATTAAGGGTTACTTTTACATCACTTTCCTCAATGAAATTGCAAATTAATGGTAACCAGCACTGTGACAATAACGACAGACTAGATTACCAGCTACCACAAGCAACTCTTAGTCTACATTCTTTCTTCATGGCACAGATCATGTATGTCCAAAGCAACCCCCCACCCCAAGTACTTTAAAACTCTCGTACTATCTTTAATAAAGGAACGGGGAAAAGTTAAGTCAGAAACTTAAGGGTCATGTCAAAATTTTATACTCAACTATTGCCTCTAAAAATGTTATTTGTTACAAGTAAACTAAGTCTGCTTAAACCAGACCCAAGAGGAATCCCATAAAGGAAACCTCTTTAAAAGAATTTAAGGTAAGAGATTCCTGAACATCCCGTGAAAAACATACCTTTCCATTCCACAGCTTATCAAAAATACCTGTACCAAGGGTGAAAGTGTGGACAGGGGAAAAAATGCCATGTTAAGCAACACCAGCTACTCTAGCAGCATTCAAAAAACCTTGTGATTTAAAGCAACCACTCTCATCCATCACACACCAAAATAACATTCCAGACATTTTAATGCATGTTTTGCATAAACAGCACGTTTGTTATTCTCTATAAACAAATATCCATATTCATAAAGCTATCTGCAAGAGGCTTCTAATGTTTCCACAGACACATATTCAATAATATCTGTAACATGTAGTTAAGTATATTTGGTACAAAGTACAGAAAGCACAAATGAGGATACATGATATTTTCGTTTATGTAATCTGCATTTTCTTGATGAAAAGATGTTACAGGTTAAATCCCATTACAATGAAAGCTATAAGAATCAAAATACTACAAAAATATGCTAGACACTTGCTGATGTATGCTGTATTATGCCCTAAGGAGAATCTGTCACTCCTTTAACTCCAAAACTCTCTCATGAACAAATGTACCTTAGACTTATGCCTCAGTGGTCAATGAGCAGGAGCTTCTCCTTCTGCTGCTGTTAGTCTTCCTGCAGAGCCCCGAGCAAATCCTGATGCTTGCATGGTAAACAAATGCTCCAGCACTGTGAAGCACAAAGCAAACAAGCCCAAGGAGCAACCTAGTATGGTGGGGGCCTGGGGCAAACTTACAGCTGTGCTTCCAGCAGTTAAGAAAACTGTGTGCAGTGTTAATGGGGACACTGAATGGGGCCGAAATGCCCCTTAAAAAGTCTTTGTACTCCTCCCCCACCCGAGAAAAGTTAAGAGCAAAAATTTGTTCTATAATCTGATATATCACATATTAATATATTTTGCATTAAGACAAATATGGAATTTAGATATCCTACTGAAATGTGTAACGGGATTTGACCTGCACCAAACTCTAAATGACTATGGTTATTCCTACGCTGTTATTGCTCTAACTGTATCTTCTTAGGGAGATACAGTTAATAGGTTATTTAGGTAACAGAAGTCCCTTCCCTTGTCTAATGGTGCTCTCAAAAGCAAATCATTTTAACCCAAAATTACAAACTGGTTTATAGTTAGTTACAAGGCCACTCTTTAACACATTAGCATTAGAAGCAAACATAAATTCATTATTTCTCCACTCCTGCCCACCCGTTACCCAAAATAAATGTATAACTTACATCAAAAGAGCACCATTGCAAAGGCAAGGTGGACTTCTGCAATACGCAACCCTGAGTTCTGTTTCCTCAGTACAGAATGCCCAGGCTCCCTAAGGCCTGCAAACAAGAAGAGTACAACCAGGAAGCCTCAAGCCAGGAAGATGTCATGAGAAAGTGTGAAGAAGTCTCCTGATATGTGTCATGCAGAGGTCTGTTCACTTTGTCAAAAAGCGATCAGAGATATTTTCTGTCCAGGAAGATAGGAAGTAAAGCATATTTTGGAATCTCTTGGATTTTACTCAGTGATACAAATTTGTTTGAGGCAGGTAGTAAAATTTATTACACAATTTACCATTAAAAAAATTATTTAGTGTAACTTCAAACTTTTTTCTAAGTTGCAAGTTAATAAACATTCTTACCTACATGTATAAACCTATTACAAATTTGAACACTAGTTATTTTAATATTAAAGTATTTCATTTGTAGGGAGGTGCTGGGGACCAAACCTCGGGTCTCCTGCATGTTAAATCCATGTTCTACCACTGAGCTACGTGCCTACCCCTAATTATTTTGATGTGAACATTATTGTAAACATTTTTAAAAAATTTATCTTACATAGATACAGTCTGAAGTATTTATGTAAGAAATAATTTGCTGTCTGGAATTTGCTTCAAAATAACCCTGAGGAAGGAGGACAGGGAAATGATGAAAGACTGATCAGGTGGGAAAAACGAACTTGGGGTTCAGCTTTCTATTTTTGTATTTATTTAAAATTCTCCACAATGAAGATATTTTTACATATGAACACTGAAATTTTAAAATCTGAAAAACCAGAATGTCTCAAGTATGCATAAGACACCCGATTCTGCATATATTGAAAAATACTTAATTGTACAGCTTAAATGGGTGAATTCTATGTTACAAATTACCCTTATCCCCATATCATGATAGAACTCTGCCATTGGCTTCCTATCACTTAATTTTCTTCCTGTTTTGGGTTTGGCTTTCCAGACAGTCTGTTATAGTCATGTATTCATTAGCCTGTGATGTAGAAAATGAAACAGACTAAAGTAGTAGCAATAATAAAAAGGGCATACTAACATTTTGGTTTTAAAGTTATGAAAGATTTTAAAAGTTCAAGGATTTTGATTGCCCAAGAACTTTTAAATTTAAAATCTAAATTTCTAAGTCTAAATTCTGTCAGCTAGGAAGATGAGAGAATAAAAAGAGATGATTTTTGTTTTTATATGTGTCTATAATTTTAAAATTGCTTAAAAGCATATTACTTTTATAATACATATACTTGGATTTTTTTGTGTTTTGCTTTTTTTTTTTTTTTTTGAGGCAGGGTCTCACTATGTAATTCAGGCTGGCCTTGAACTCACTATGTAGCCTGGGCTGACCTCAAACTCGAGCCTGCCTCAGCCTCTTGAGTGCTGGGATTACAGGCATGCACCACCACATCCAGCTTGGTACAAGGTTTCAAATGTCATTTTTCTGATAAAATCTTATTTTAAGGCTCTGTATTTCGGTTTTGTATTTTCAAAGAGACTGTCAAAGTAGTAAATGACCATGTTACAGGGTACTGGCTTTCAAAATATTCTATTTCAGGCCTTGAAAAGAAAAGGAAAATAAACAGGTAGCGGGACAACTTAAGGGCCTGAAACGAGATCTCTCACTGATCAAATCTGATGTTATGAAATTTTAGGATTTAAAAACATTTAATCATCAAATAAACTTTTTTTTTTTTAATACTGGGGACCGAACTCATAACCTCATGCTTGCTAGGCAGGCGCAAATAAACTGTCTTAATAAAAATTTTCGCTTTGGCCAATTTTTGTTTTTGTTTTGCAGTGCTAGGGATCTAATCAGCCAGTACTCAATAAAAGATTCCTCTTAAGAATGAAGGAAGTGGGTTTATAGCTAAACTACTTCAGTAAAGTCCCATTTGTAAGATGAAACAAACTAGCACACTAGTTTTCCCCTAGGGGTCTGTGTATACACGGATGTGTGGATATAAATAAATTACTACACATGGCCTACAGAAAGTGGCTTGAAGTGGCAGGTAGTTATTTGAAACATTTAAAGTGTCTTTAAAGATCCACTACTGCATAGATTGCTTTTGGGACAGGCCGGGAAAAGTGATTTACTCAGCCCCAAAGAATGAGATACCATCATGAGCATAACAAACTAGGAATGTTATGTTAGAAATGAAATCATTATCAGTTCCAGACACTGCCATAATAAGGAAATACATACATTACAAATAATGGTACTTGTGGAATTGAAGTGATACAAATAAGTATCTTCTATGATACTTTCTTCTTCCCATTATCCCTTCCCTATCAAAGAGAAAAACAAAAAAACTACATGGATCATTCGGCTATTCTCTCTTTTAAAGGCATTATATAAAATACAGCAAACTGGGGTATGTGAGAGAGTAAGAATAATACAACTGTTGGCCAGACTCAATTTCCAGAGCACCTAAAGTTTGATTCTGGAAAATAGCCCATCTCCCACTAACCTGGGATTGTCTTCGGAGCAGAGTCCTGGAAACTCCCAAGTTCTCAGCACTCCTGAGAGTAAGAGGAGGAACTGCACTGCTCTCAACACCAGAGGTGTGATGTTTGTTTAGTCCTGAAGTGGTACCAGGCTTTGTTACTATGCAGCCTAGACAGCAGTTTTGAAGACTTCTACTATGTATCCCAGTTGTCTGGCCACACTCAACTCTCTAGGAGAGAAGACTGTTAACAAAGGGGTGGCACCTATCACAGCCCCTGGCATAACCTTGCCAAGTTTCTACTGATTCTGCAACTCTGTTCCATCTCAGGTGAAGTAGGGCAAAAAAAGTGCAAGTGTTGTGACTCCATGGAGTGTACAGCAGCTGTGCAACTCTTTCTTTGCAATGTTTTCTTCTCAGTGCTATCATGATCCCTAATTTTCCTTCTCCTTGATTTTTATGAAAAAAAATCCTATACTTATTGCTATTATGGTGTTTTTAATAGTATTCTATAACAATGCTTTACAGAACACATTAAAATGTAAGATCTCAATGCAATGATTTTAAAGTATAGCTTATGTGATTAGTTCATGAGCACTTAATCACAAGTATTTAAACAGAAAAGTGACTTCTAATATTTTATGATAGTCTCTACAGAATCTACCATCATCCTAAAGAACATTCTAAAACCTGATCTCTTTGAACATTACTAATTTCAAAACAGTATAACTCAAACATGGATGAAGACTAGAACCTCTAAAAGGCTCCAGGTGACAAAAGCTCATAGCTGGTGAGTGGAGGACCAGGGAAAAAAGGCTCATCTCAGGACCTTCTCAAAATTTATGTATGACCCAGACCACCTCATGACCTAAGACTTCTAGGACTTCCAAAGCTAAAATGCCTTCCATAGAAGCACCTGAGGGTTGTCTTGCTAGCAACATTTGTTCAGGCCGAACAAAGGAGCACTGCTGAGGACCTGGGTACCCAATCAGCTAAGACATGAAAAGTGCACTAACTGATAAACATAAAGAGAAAGTTTACTGCTAACTCTGACTGAAAGAGCTATAGATACACATGGTGTTTCCTTAATGGTGAAAGTGGAATGAAAGAAGAACTTAAGTACGTCAATTAAATTCTCAAGTTGAGGCCCATAAATTTCAAAAATTACCAAATGTCATTTTCTACTGAGGAAACAGAAGAAAGGCACGTGATTTGCCTTGGACAAAAACCAAAACAAACCCAAACAACCCCCCACCCACCCCCCAAAAATGGTATATCTATATGTAACATTCTAAATCTTAATCACTATACCTCTTTTTAAGCACAGCACAAACTGTAGCTGGTGCTACTTAACAAGCATTACAATTTTCTTTTTTAAAAGCATTTCTTGAATCCAAGAACTAAAAGAAAGAAATTAAAGCTGTAGAGAATGCTCCAACTTCAGAGGTCTCATACTATACCGTGAATCGTGTCTGTCACCTGGAAACCAGAGTGCTCCAGGCACGATCGCATGGACAAGCCTGCAGCAGAGAACACATGCACATACAGCTAAAGTGGTACATTACCCCCATCGCCCTTCACTCCACCCAACACAAGACATTCCTTCCCAGATTGGGGTGGCTGCGATCAAGCCATCGTTCCAGAGACCAGAAATCTGCATTGGCTTCATGCTATAAATTTCAAACATTTAAGACCAGCAAGACAAGGACAGTTTGAATATGTCAAAATTAGACACAGTGGTCTGTGGTTTATTTAGTTATCAAAAGAAGGCACCAAGGCAGGCATGGATGGACTATGGGCAGTAATTTGGCAACAACGATGTATATGAGGGAATATCAGTTAAGAAACATGAAGTTGGACAAAAGGGGGACACGCAATGAAGGAAAAAAAAAAGTTTTATTTCCAAGAGGGAAGTTCTGGATACCTGAAGAGTAAATATAGTTACATGATACTCAAAATAAGGGTTTTTTTTGTTTGTTTGTTTGTTTGTTTGTTTGTTTGTTTTAAGTAGGGATTGAACCCAGGGCCTTCTCACTGAACTGCATCCCCAGTCCCTTTTTGAGACAGGGACTCACTAAATTGCCCTGAGAGGGCTCAAACTTGTGATCCTTCTACCTTAGCCTCCCAGAATGTTGGGATTACAGCTGTGCACCACCATCCCCTCTATCAAGAAGCCTCAGAAATCCTGATTTTGCAGTGAGTGTGACCTCAGTTCACAGAATCAATAAGCAACTGATTTTTCAGTAACCAATACTTTAATATTAACTACCTATGAACCATTCTATATTTTACTGTGGTTTAACTTTAATTAAACTGGAGTTAAGAGAAAATAGGGAAAAGGATATTTTGTTTCCTGGATTCAAAAAGGTCTGTGTCCCAAATTGTACTCATTTGAATTACAAATACATATCTGCATTGTGCCTTGATGTCTTCAAGTATATTATGGTTAGTACTCGAACAAGCACTAATATTAGCCTTCTATTACTCAGAAAAACAAACAAAAACATTTTTCCAGACAACACTCAAGAGAGATCTTTGATGTGTGTTATAAACATTCATGCCTGTGAGACCGTTGGTAACGGCGAGGCCAATCTCTCCATTCATGCACAGAAAGATCTGGCTTAACACAGAGTCACTGTTCTGACAGAGGAAGAAACAAAGCACTCCTCTGAGACTTCCGCCAACTGGCACAGGTTACATTGAATGAACAATACGTACTGACATTTGTGTCTTCCACAATTCATGATAAATAAGCAAACTGGTTATTTGTAATCAGCCAAACTTGCTTCTTTGAAAAGGCTGCTACTGGACGTTGCAGTGCTCATGTTCCTTCCCAGTATTAGAAAGGAAAAAAATCAAGTTACATTTATAGCTAAGTTTTATAGTTTCAAGCTCTCTTGTAGCAATTACATCTCTTTTACAAAAGCAACAGCTGAAGTATTCTCAAAACTTCAATTAACTATCCTACTTTAGTTCACAGTAACTTTACAGTACAGTTTGGTTTTTATATCATCCCTGCAACTAATGAAAATAGCCTCCTCCCTATTAAATTTAAAGCTAGTTTATGTAAAACTGATAAATTATACTGACTTGTATTAAGATCCAACCAACATTTTTATGTTTAATAATTTCCTACAGATTGTGTAGCTATGACTCTTGTTCATATTTTCAAAAGGACCTGGCTCCTGTCCTTGTTATACACAGGACTTTTCCAAAGTGCACCAAAACTAACACAAACCCTAAACAAAACTTCCAAGATAAGTGTTTGCTTATGTCTCATCTCCCACAAAATTAAGGGCTGTAAGGGACAGATATTTGTGGGACACAAACTGTGAGTGTGAACCCAAGCAGAAGGCTTTACCTTGGCTTTCTGGTACTTAACCCTTAGAGAACTGCACCAAAGAGCAGTCATTTCACTGTCACTATGGAAATAAAGGAAATTAGACATCTCATAACACCAAAAGGAATAAATATGAGAAAACTGAGAAAATTTTAAACCAAGTCACTTGAAGTACTTCTACTTAATATTTGACTGTCAGAGGTAAAAAGTTCAAGAGCTTAAAATGAAAAGGAAAGGAAAAGGAGGGACATACTAAACTGGT
The DNA here is from genome assembly GCA_004365215.1 of Cuniculus paca. Lineage (NCBI taxonomy): Eukaryota > Metazoa > Chordata > Mammalia > Rodentia > Cuniculidae > Cuniculus > Cuniculus paca. The sequence continues at coordinate 6,388 of RJWT010023756.1, read as the reverse complement.
CTATCATATAATTAAGCAAAACAGCAAAATATTCTGAGAAAATACATCAGCCTATCATTATGTGCAGCAGTCTTCAATTAACATGTTAAGGAAAGAATAAACTGTGGCCCACCTTAAAGGCTACAGTGGCATTTACACAGCTGAGTGAGGAGATACCAATCAGTTCTGTATACACACACATACATGTATAGAATGCATGTGTTTTCTTATGAGGTACAGTGAAAAAGAAAAGCAAAAAGTTTGAGTCACATTATATTTAAATGTCTTTAGCCCACACATTTATTAAAGTAGTGGGATTTATCATGGGTCTCCGTATTAATTCCACCACATCTCTTACTGCAAATCCTGAAAATTTACTATCCATTTCTGGCATTTTAAGAACAAAGGCCTCATTGTAGGCCATAAATATCTCCTTTCATGATAGCCCAGATTCATTTCAAACAGTTGATCATAAATCAGCAATTTGATTGCATCCATGCCAAGAATAAGTAACAGAAATTTGAAAACTGAGCTAAAAACCTTTGCAGAGGAATTTACTTCATATTAAAATTCCTGGCACACTATTGTAGGAGCTCAATTTTTATTTTCCCTGGCTCACATCTTACTCTACTTTCTTTCTCTCCTACCACACCATTTCAGAATCCCTGAATGTGGCTCCTCTCCTCGTGGTGCCACAGAATTCCCAATAACCAATCATCTACAACAGCAGTTAGTATCTGAGACTCTCAGGTGGCAACAGTGTCCTTGTAGACTGTGAAATTTGAGAATGAAAAAATTTTCAATTTAAAGTGATTTTACTAAGTTTAAGCTTCACCCAAAAGAGCATGCTTGAACTAAACATTCAACTAGCTATTAATAATATACATCCCTACCTGGAAAGCAAAGGAATAGCTTTTTCCCAACAAAAATAAGTTCATTTTTTAATAAAATAAGTTTTTAAGTTCAGTAAGTCAATTGTGAGATTGCTAGACACGTGCTGCTTATCTCTTAGAAAAATCACGCATCGCCTGCTTGTTCCAATCAGAAGCTTGCAAGCAAGGTCTCCATTTTTCATCAGTAAGTGTAGCTTCGGGAAGGGAAATGGAAACTCATGTAAACATTTAAAAAATAAAAGATAACTGACTAGCTAAATGTAGTAGAGTATTTGCCCCCAAAGTTAGAAAGGTTTGTAAAACATACTTCATTCTATCACTTTGGTAGGAGCTGACTCCATTTCAAGTAGCTTTGATTATTTTATGGCTTTTTCTGAGTTATCCAAGTCTTTTTTTTTTCCTTAAAAATCAATAAGGACATAGAATTCTGTTTAAACAGATTTTACTTGCAGACATTTCTATTATACTTAACTACTATAAGGTAATATCCTTCCAGACTGCTAAAATTCCCAAAGGATGAAACATTAACTGATAGCGAACCTTTATTAGAGGAAATACTGTCATGGTACAGGCTGGGTTGCAGCTGGCTTTTACAAAATTATTCATATACTAACCCAGCACATTCTACAGCTGGGCTGTCCAATATGGCAATCATCAGCTACAGGACTTTCTATTTTAATTCACTAAAATTAAATTTTAAATGCAGGTCAGTCACACTTGCTATATTTCAAGTGTTCAGCAGTCACACGTGCCTGGTGACAACCATACTGGACACCACAGGTGCAGAACACTTCAGAACTTCACTGCAGCACTGCTCTAGCACATAGAATTGACTCCTAGTTTAGTTTATTATCTAGAAGGGCATATTCTGAGTACTTAAAAGGCTTCTATTTAAATTAGAACTAGGAACCAAAGCTTCATCAGAATTAAACAACAGTCATATCACAACTTCAGGAGCTATTTATCATTCAAGTATTTTAAAAAGTACTGCTTAAATGCAAAATGCACAAAAGAGAAGTGAGACTTAATTGTTACAGAACATAAGTAGTCCTAAAGACAAAAAAAAGTGCTAAACAGACTGATTTCACTAAAAGGTGCCAAAAGGACATCAATTAAAAATTATGCTCTGAAATGGTAATTTGATTAAATAAAAGAACCAAACTGCATAATAAACACAAGAATCTTTCTACTTATATATTTCCAGTGTTTTACATAGCACCTACTTGTGCACCAGCAATATGTACCTAATAACTGACTTCACAGGTCCTCAGCAACATGCACCTCCAAATATACTAGTTTCTTAACCATTTTCACAGTTTAACACAGTCAAGGAAAAATTACCTAATGAAAAGATTCATTCACATTATGACAATTTAACAAATTAACTTCTAGATTATCAACTTTTTTATATGTCTAAGCACAGAATCAAATATCACAGACAAGGACATAACCTGTTTTACTTTTTGGGTGGGGGGAGGGCACTCTTTGGTGACAAGGTCTGACTATGTATTCGGGATGGCCTTGAACTCACTATAGAGCCCAGGCTGGCCTCAAACTCATGGTGGTCCTCCTGTCTCAGCCTCAGCCTTCCAGGTACTGGAACTGCAGGTGTGTGCCACCAAGTCTGGCATGATCTGTATTTTTAGATTGAGTTGAAATAGACTGATCTCTTAAAAAATTTCATCAGAAAACTATTCTGCTTTATTTTCTGAAGATACTATCCAAGAGCAAAATGGGTATCAACCTAACAGTGCTATAGGTGTAATCAGTGAGATTTAAAAAAAAAAAAAAAAAAAAAGGCATTTTGGATACTCTGTAATTGGATAAAACAATTCAACAAGAAATATTTTAACTGAAAATTAGATTTGACTAACATAAAACTTTAGAAAGATTATAAATCTAATAAATTCAAATAAAGGTATCTCAGAAGTAGTTAATAAAGGTAGCTGCATTGAGGGCTTTGTTAAATGGGACAATTTTCTAAAATGTTTTTGAGTTTTAACTGACACATAATAATTGTACATATTTATGGTATAAAATCTTTTTGATTATGTTACAAAACAATTCCTTCTCCATATTAGAATTTTACAATCTAAGTCTGAACTGAAAGTTTCACTGCAGAAAATCCAAGAATCATCAAATACTATAAAAGATTTAACTAAAATTGTATTTTCTCTACATGTAAAATTGACAATACTTGTTTTACTAATATGACTTGTTTTATTAACATACTAAATACTAATATTTACTAATATAAACATGAATTAATTTAGAATGTGAGTAACAAACCAAGTTGTACAAACCAACTAAAATAAAAGCAGTGTATTTAAATATCTTCAGTATAACACTAAAGCATTTAGAATCTCTTTCCAGGTATGTTAGGAAAGAAGATCAGAAAGGTCAACAGCCCCCCTCCCAAGGAGCCCCTGGACTCACCATCTGTAAGATGGCTCCGTACAGCCGCAGGAGCACTTTCCGAGGTTCATCCCCCTCGGAGGCCGTGGTGTCAGGTAGGGAGCACTGGAACAGCATGTTACTGAGGCCGCCCCTGTTGGAATCAGAAGATGATGAGGACGCGTGCTGTGAGGGTGAACTGTGTCCCCCTCTTGGTAAATACGTGCAGACGTCAGGCTTATGAAAGAACTGTTCTCGTCTAAGCTCCATATATCCTCTCAGGACACATGGAACATAAATGATTAGCTCCATTTTTCAGTTAATTCCATGAGCCGGATTAAAAACAGAAATGCCTAATCTGTATTTCTAAGCATAGAAGTGGGGCGTTTTTTGTTTTTGTTTGTGAACAAAACTGCCTATGTGTACCTAGAGAATGACAAGAACCAAAGAGGAACCTGCTCAGCACTGGGAGTAGGGACATCCTGTAATGCATCCCTTTAGGCTCATATTCTTTTGGAATCCAAGATTTCCATTACATGAACTCGTCTCCTGGCAATTTTGTTTATTGTTTTGTAGGGCTGAGACAGAACCCAGGACCTCATGTTCAGGCTTACTAGCAAGAACTCTACCACTGAGCTACACCCTCTGACCCACCATTATACTCTCATAATAACCCTGTAAAATCTTGGGGCAAGCCAGTGTGCTAGTGCACACCATAATTCCAGCCAGTCAAGATGAGGCAGGAGAATTCCAAGCTAAGGCCATTACTGGGGGGAAAAATATCTTGGGGCAATATTCAAAACTTCTTCAGGGCTTCCCACTTAGTGTGTGATTCCAAGACCTATCTTTTCTCTGCTAGTGTTAGTATAAATTCCTTAACCGATTGTGAGTCTCTTTAAAAATCCTGCAACATTTACAGCTTACTGGAGAGTTCCCCATGAAGCCCAAAAAAACCCTCAATATCCTACAATCAAATTCAGCTGTCTCCCAAGACTAAAAGCAAGTTACAGAGCTATTTACACAGCAAAGGAACAGGCTTGGGACAAACTATCTGCCTGGGTTGAAAATGATCAGGTATAGAAGGTTAGTTATGCAGTAAATGCAGAACACAAAATACTACACAATTAGGAATTACAGATAAGAGGTACTTCAGCTGTGATAGACTTCAGAGTCCCTAAATTCTATTCTTATCTATTCAATAAATCTTAGCAACTATTTACGTAAGCAAAGCACTGTGGCAGAAAGCACAGGGCAACATCAGAGTCAAAACATGAAGCCACACAACCAGTAATCCCAGCACTCTGGAATGCTGAGGAAGGGATCTCAAATATGAGCCCAGCCAGGGCAACTGAGTGACTAGTGAGACCCTGTCTCAAAAAATAAGAGCCAGACATGGTGGCTCAGACCTGTAATCTCAGGACTCAGGAGGAAAGGCAGGAGGATTATTTCAAGTTCAAGGCCAGACTGGGTTACATAGTGAGTTCAAGAACAGAACCACATAACAAGAACCAAAAATAAAAGGGGGGTCCAAAAAAATAAAAAGGGCTAGGATGTAGCTCAGTGCCAAGAGCCTTAGATTCTCTCCCTAGTACTGCAAAAGGAAAACCCAGCTGAAACATGCTCTGGTCCTTCCCTTCAAGAAATTTCTGCTCTGCCAGGTACAGTGGTGCACACCTTGTAAACCTAGCCAACTGGAGAGGCTGAGGCAGGAGGATAAAAGTTTGAGGCCGCCCAGGCAATTTAGCAAGACCATGTCTCAAAAGGGCTAGCTAGAGATGTAGCTCAGTAGTATAGTTCCTGGATTGGATCTCCAGTATTGTTAAAAGAAAGAAAACAAAAGAGACGAGAAGGGGAGGGGAGGGAAGAGAAGAGAGGAAAAAAGAAAAGAAAAACTCTAAATGGAAAAAAAAAAAAAAGAAAGAAAGAAAGAAAAAGAAAAACTCCTAAGGGAGAGAATAGTCAAAAATCTAAGAAATGGCACAAATTTATCTTACAGTTCTGGAATTCTGAAGTCTGAAAACAGGTTTGTTTGTTTGTTTGTTTGTTTGGAGACAGGGTCTTGCTATGCAACTCAGGCTGGTCTTGACCTCATGGTGATTCTCCCGCCTCAGCCTCCCAAGTACTGGGATTATAGGCATGTGCCACCATTTCTGGCTTGAAAACAGGTTTTACAATGGCTAAAATTTGGAATTGGCAGGGCCACAGATCAACGCATGACACTATAAATGTAAGGAGATGCTGACTGGGCCCTTCATAAGGGCTATTAGTGGAGAAGGAGGATCACTGTTTAACGCAGACGGAATTTCAGTTTGAGAAGGTTCATGCACATTACAACAATGTGCATGTGTTTAACGCCACTGAACTATACACTTAAGAACAGTTAAAATGGTGAACTTCATGGAGTGTGAGCCCACCCTCAGCAATCCAGCAGGACTTTCCTCTTCTCTCCCTCTTCTCTCTCTCTCTTTCTTCCTCTTTCTCTTTCGAATGTGTCTTACTAGACCTTCAAACAGAGCTACATTCATACCCCCTTTTTGTTTATTTTGAGACAAAGTCTTGCCAAGTCACTAAATGGCCCAGCCTCCAAGAGTGCTGGGATTACAAGCATAGGCATCTAGGCCTGGCTCCTAGTCTCTCTCTCTTTGTGTGGTACTAGGGATTAAATCCAGGAGTGCAGAGCCACATTCCCATCTCTCTTAAATTGTGTTTTACCAGGAACTCAGTAAACTGCCCAGGCTAGCCTCAAACTTGTTATCCTCGTGCCTCAACCTCCCAAGTAGCTGGGATTATAGATTTGTACTGCTACTCCTAACAAAACCTTGTCTCCTAAAAAGAATAAAGTGCTAGTAGACACTACATGCGACACCTCGAATCTTAAAAACATTACATGAGTCGGGCGTGGTGGCTTACACCTGTAATCCCAGCACTTGGGAGGCTGAGACAGGAGGATCGTTGTGAGTTCAAGACCAGCCTGGGCTACAAAGTGAGCTCAAGGCCAGTCTGAATGGCATAGTGAGACCCTGTCTCAAAAAGACAAGGGCCAGGGATTTGGCTCAGTGGCCTAAGCGCCTGCCTGGCAAGCGCAAGATTGTGAGTTTAATCCCTGGTGCCGCAAAAAAAAA
>RJWT010023755.1:0-16710 GCA_004365215.1 Cuniculus paca | reverse complement strand
AACCACACCCTAAGTAGAAACATTAGGGATTGACATTCTACATAGGTATGGATCACCTTGACCGTCCTAATCCCCTGTAGGAAGAGTCACTGATCCTTAGGAATGCTCAATTCTCACTTGCTACATGACTCGCTTCCCTATTTGCCCCTAATTTGGTCAATTTTACCTGAACAATTAATCTTATTGGTTGACCATAGTTCTGTCCCACCTCATGCCCGTTTGTTTTGTGAGTTCCCAGGTTTTCCCCATCTTGGACGCGCCTCACCTCATCATTTTACCCTATAAAAGTCTCTTGAAAAGCCAGAATCTTAGGGCCGGGGATCTAGCTCAGCGGCCTAAGTGCCTGCCTGGCAAGCGCAAGGTCGTGAGTTCAATCCCTGGTGCCACAAAAAAAAAAAAAAAGAAAAGCCAGAATCTTTGGCAACCCACTCGGGACCCCTTCTGTCTCTCAGACAGAAGCTTTCTTTCTCTCAATAAATATATCCTGCTCATTAAAAAAAAGAAAAAAATATATATATAACCTTTGGCAGAGTGAAGATTTTGAGAGTACTTCATTCAAGAAACTATTGCAATAGAAACAGACAGGAAAGTAATAAGTAAAGGTAAGATTAGCTCAAGAAAGGATTTCTTTGACAAGCATATATAACCCTGGATATATTTCCAGAAATTAGAGTAAATTAATTTTAATAGTTAATGTTCAGGAAATGTGTAGTGTACTGTGCCAAGCAGGAGGCAAGATAGTTAATGTGTGGTGTACTGTGTAGTGTACTGTGCCAAGCAGGAGGCAAGATAGTTAATAATTTGAGTCCCAGGCTGCCACTTGCCAGCTTTACTCCTCATCTGGGACTGTTGATCACCAGTGTCATACATGACAGTTTTTGAGAACTTTGGCTGGTACCTAACATCCACAAGTATCAGACATTCAGTGATTTGTATGCTATTTTCTCCTTTAATTCTCAGAATAAATTTATAAAGAAACAATCAAGATTATCCCCATTTTACAGATTAGACTTACAGTTTGCCTGATGAAGTCAAACATATCTTTTTTTTTTCAGGTTAGACACTGGAATCTCAGGGAACACATGGTGACTGCTGAACTTGATGTTGTCTCTTGTTAGTCACATTTTAAGTTTCCTTTTATTTTCCTATGCCATCACCTATTGCAATGATAATTAAATACATCCACAACCCTACAACACTTGTTTTCCAGGAGCTGATACTATTCTCTGTCCATCCTAAAGGTTATAATAGTCACGCATACTTTAATTCCAAAAGAAGTGAACCCCTAGCAATTGTTATTCATAGACACAGGGAAAGGGCATGAATTGTCCATTTCTCAGCAAAGCTTACTGAAAGTTAACTTTGCACACATCCATTTTACCCTCATTCCCTTCCACTTTATGCTCACTCCTTCATTTCTCTTTCTCCAATTTTCTTATCTGAGAGTCCTCTTTCTTGTCTCAGGCACAGGGTTGGAGGCCACACCTTCATCCCTCCTCTGTAGCACTCTTGGTCCATGATGTAATGTTTCTGCATGTCATGCTGGACCTTTCCTTTATGGTTTTCTGAAAAAGAACTGAAATCTCAATTTACATTCAAATTCCTATTCATTTTCTCACTGTAAGCCACATCAATATCCCTGGAGACAATGAAAGTGATTCTTTATATACCAGTATGTTTTCCCCAGTAACTTACTGTGGTGTTGTTATAACAATTGTAGGTTTACCAGAGTCAAAGAAAACAAGTGGCACTTGGAGAAGTGGCAGGAACAAAACTGTGTTATTCTAGTGGGTCAAGAGGAGCTCAGCACTCCAAAATCTGAGCCCCAAGCCAAGAGTATGAGAATTTCATACAGGGCATGTGGTGGAAAAGGAAAGCAACCTAAGTTACAGAGCTGAACAAAGGCAGTGACCCAAAGGTGACAGGATTATAGCTCTGTACACCTGGGTGCCCTCAGCTGTCTGGGGAGTGAGATAACAGGATTCAGTGAAGCCCCTTGCTTATCAGGATGGGAAAAAGGGAGTTGTCAGCAGGGGTGTCAGGGTTGAAAAGTTTTATTTTCCCTAACAAAGTGACTATTAGTTTTTTCTCTGTCGCCTGTTAGGCAAGGACCAGGTCATAATGCCCAATTTCATGTGTGACAGGAGTGTGGAAAACACTGTTGAATGGATGTGGGTACAACTTTGAAGATACAGTTTATATGTGGAAAGCCTTAATTGAAACCCAGGTTTGTCTAATTCTAGTCTCATACTGATGGAAAATTTGAAGATATATGAAACTAAAAACAAAAACAAAAAAGAATGTTTAGAGTAAAATCAACAAGGAAACAAGAAGGAAGTGGAATCTAAATGACAAATCAACGTGCAGGTAATCAGGGAGAAACTGAGGAAAACCTTACCACAAGAGAACTTGATTCTCTTATTAAACTAGAGAAAAAATTCACCTACCAAGAACAAGAAGAGGAGTGATGGAGATGCTGTTACATAAAGAAATCATCTGAAAGTGACATTTTGTCATCATAGTAGTAAGACACGCCCTAGGTGGTGACTTAAGATGATAATGAATGAAGAAGGGTGAGGTCCTGCTCAAGTATGGCCCTTGTGCCTTTTCTACCTGTGATGCTCAAGATGGCTGTGCCCCAGCTGAGGGCAGGATAAAAAAGCTTTTATTCCTTCATGTGTCTCCAGACACTTTGACTAGCAGAGACCATGAAGACCCACAGATCTGTGTCAAAAGCATTTTATATAATGTATTAGATATTAATGGAGAAGTTTTACGACTCTAGGGATGGTGGCGTATTCACTGAGTTAGATTTGGATATATGAACATCTCATGTGCAGTTCAAGTTGACAATTGCATTGTGATCTGATAATTAGCTGAAATACTATAACAACCCCTGATCCTTTAATTGAGAGGAATAAATTGGGTATTTGTTTTACAACTTACTTCTTGTTCTAGTTCTTGGGAGATTTTTTTTCTCAATGAATACAACTCTGTCTATGCCTATTCCACATGACTTAGGTAGCTCTCTATGTATGTGTAAGCTCACACCAGAGGTGACAAGCAAAGGGGCAATTCCCTTCAACTTGGAGGTTAGTTAACATGCCCTCTTACTGAACAGTATGAACAACCTAGGCCCCATAAGCTTCTTTATCTTAGTTAAAAATAAATAAATAAATAAAGTCATAACTCGGCTAGGAAAGAATCTACTTTTGGAGAACCTCTCTTACATCAGGGATCTCTTATGTTAGAAGTCTCTCCAAATGTTTGGAAAATGTTTTCCAAACTAATCATTTTTCTTACTCAGGGGGTAGCATAGGAGCCATGTTTGCTTTTAGTCACCACCTGTGCCATTGAGAGAGACACACGTGCTGGACAGAGGGCGCTCCCTTAGTATAAAGGACAGGAAGACATACTTTAGTTGATTCATTAATTCAGGAGAGATTTTTTGGGCAGTTGTGTAACCAGCGTAGTTACCTCCATGGGGTCTTTACCTGTGTATTGAGGTGCTAAAACAACGAAGCAGCAAGGAGAATAAAGCATATGAACATTGGTGTGGCTTGAAATACACCTGGGGAGGAGAAGAAAAAAGGTGGAGGTCATGGTCACTCCTTTCAAACATTATATGAAAGCTACTATAGTTTTTATACATTTAAAAGAGACTGGTTTGGTTTTACCCTATTATTAACTAGATTTTAAAAATAATAGAATAAGACTGGAATAAAACCATTGTCATTGATTGTAACCTGACCTACTGAGAAACACGTTGTAGTTTCAAAAATATACAACTTGGTTTTCCATTTTGGCATTGCTGTACTTGTCTATTAACTTTCCTAGGTTGTATGTGTGTGTGTGTGTGTGTGTATGCATGCACATGTGTGTGGGTGTATTCCTCAAGAGTATATATATATACATGCATATATCTATATCTATATCTATATCTATATCTATATCTATATGCATGTCATGTAGTCAGGTGTGGTGGCTCACATCTTTAATCACAGCACTCTGGAAAGCTGAAGAAAGAGCATCAAAAGTTTGAGACCTGACTGGGAAACTGGGCAAAAGTGTTTCCTAAAAAAACAAAACAAAAAAAAAAAACACAAAGAAACACATCTTCTGATAAAAGTTTTACTGTTTCTTTATAATTTGGATGCCTTTGCTCTCTGTTTCCCACCTGATTCTTCTGAACAGAACACTTAGTATAATGCTGAAGAGAAGTTCTGAGAGTGAAGAGGCTCGTCTTTTTCCTGTTCTTTGGTAAAGCAGTAAATATTTCCATGCATGGTGTTAGTTGTAAGTTTTTTCCATTTTTGCTAATGTCCTTTATCCATTTGAAGAAATGTCCTTCTATTCCTAGTTTGTTGAGTGTTTCCATCTTGAAACATATTGAATTTTTCGAATTTCTTTTCTGTATCTAAAGAGGTGATTGTGTGATTTTCACTTCATTTTATTAATTTGGTGTATTATACTTACTGATTTTCATAGATTAAATCATCCTTGCACTTCTGGAAAAAATTCTCAGTTACAGTGTATGATCCATGTTTTACATTTCTGACCTTACTTTGCTAAAATTTTCTGAAGGATTTTTGTTGTATCCAAGTTTGTAAGGAGTGTTGTTCTCTGAGTACGTGCATGTGTTTTTGTGAGTGTGCACACATGTGTGTTCATGCATGTGCATATGTTTGCACATCCATTTGTGCTTGGTTGTGTCTGCTTGTATTTGTGTATACCTGTGTGTATAAGTGAGTGTGTATAAGTGAGTGTGCATCCGTGTATGTGATGTCTTTGTCTTATTTTGGTATGGAAGCCACACCATTCTTCTATAATGGAGTTTGGAAGTTTTTGCTTCCACTTTTAAAAATGAGAAGTTAATAAAGGATTGATTTTAGTTGTTTGTATTAATTTTCTAAGCTGCCATGACTAATTACCACCAACTTTGAGTCTGAAGAACAGAAATACATTTTCTTACAATTTCAGAGTCAAAATCTGAGATTAACATAGTGTCAGAATTATTTTCTAGTGTTGCATCTTCCACCTTCTGGTGGCCTTCCTTGGTGTATGATGGTGTAACTCGAATCTCTGTTCTCATGGATTTCTTTCCTCTGGGTCTATTTGTTTCATCTCCTCTTTTTATGAGGACATTGGCTATACTGAATTAAAGGCACACTGTGTTCAAGATGACCTCATTTTTCTAATTAAAATTGAATTACCTACTTTTTCAAATAAAGTCACATTCTGAAAACAAAGATATGCCATGTACAGGAACCTAAGAACATTAATGAATGTAAACGTATGCTGTAAACATGAGCTAAGATTAATGATATCAACAAGAATGCAAATGGGGAGACAAGTAGAAGAAAAGTGAGGGAAGGGAATTAGGGGAAGAAACAAGCTGTTTATGTACGTGTATCCACTCCCCAGTGTGACAGTAAACTGCATGTATTGCAAACATGCACTAATAAAAGATAAAATGAAAATAATTCATTTTTTTCAGGGGGAGTGGACATTGATTACAACAATATCTTTTCTGTAGATATTTGGTAAAAATTATCAATGAAGTGCTCTTGTAATGGGCTTTTCTTTGTGATAAGTTTTTGATGCTTACTTAAATATCTTAATTACTATAAATTTATGCAGATAATTTATTCTCTCCACAATAAATTTCAATATTTTGTGTCTTTCTAAGAATCTCTTCTATCTCACATATTTTAATATAATTTATTGATATAAAGTTGTTCTTTATATTTGAAACTCATATTAATGTCTATTCATTTATTCTTCTTTTGTGGTACTGAGGATTAAAACCAGGTGGTATCTACCGCTGATCTACATCCTCAGCCTTTTGTAAAATTTTAAATTTTGAGGCAGGATCTTCCTATGTTGCCCAGGCTGAGTTGCTGCTTGAAAGCTTTCTTCCTCAGTGGAATGATATTTTGTCATTATCAAATATACTGGCTATCTTTTGTGCCAAACTTTGTTTTAAATTCTATTTTGTCTGATATTAGTATATCTATCCTTTTTTTGGTTACTGTTTTCATGATATATCTTTTCCATCCATTTAATTTACACCTAACTGTGTCTTGAAATCCAAGTGTGTTCTTTATAGACAGCACATAGTTAGATTATGTTTCTAAATCAGTTTTTTTTTTGTCTTTTAACTGGCAACTTAAATCTACTACCATTTAATGCAATTAGCAATGAGGTAGTTATTAGCGAGTACATTGTGATCTTTGTTTTCCATGTCTGTCATTCTTTCATAACTACTTTTTCCATTTTGTTTCTTTCATCATTTATTTTGCTATTTTTACTTTATTGTTGATTGCACAATGGGTTATAATTAGCATCTCAATATAGCAATTTATGCCCCTCCCAACCAGCGCCATGCATGGGCTGTTGCTGGAGTGGGAACAACCAGACCCAAGCCTTTCCCTGTGAGTCAGCACCATCATGAACTGTGGGGGGAGATAGCAAGAACCACCTGGGAACCAGCACCATGTGCAGGCAGTAACCAGAGTGGGAACAGCCAGACCCATGCCTTTCTCTGTGAGTCGGTGCCATCACAGACTACAGGGAGACAGAATAGGGCCCCACCAGGAAGCAAGGTCCTCCTGCAAACCAGTGCCATGCGCAGACCACTCCTGGTACAGGGGGACAGCCAGATCCCAGTCCCTTCCAGCTTGCGAGCTGGCAAACAAGAAGCACCAATCCCCCCCCAACCCCCATAAGCAACCAGCTGATCCAGAGAAGCACAGGCTGTGATGATAGCTATGGAGGTGAAATGCATTTGGATGCCTATGGTGCTTTGGTGTTTGACTTTGCAGGTTTAGGGCCAGTGGTCTGATCATCTGTTCAGAAGATAGTGGTACACAGTGTGACATCTAGTAGTAGGGCTCTCCCACTGAGGGTGGTAGTCATTGTTGATTCCCTATAGTCTCTTTTTGAAGTCCTATATCATTCATTGTTTTGTTAGGTTGGGTTTTGTTCTCTTTTGTTTTGTTTGATTATGCTATATTTGATGGCATGCGCAGCTATTTCAAAGAGAGCAAGATATATTATGGTAACCATTTTGGATTTACTATTGCCTTGTTTTGAAGTCCTTTATTGTATCCATTGTTTTGTTTTTATTGTTTCTGTCCTATTCTGTTCTGTTTGATTTTTACTGTGTCTGCAACTATTCTGAAGACAACAAAAGGCATTATGGTAACCATTGTTGATTTGGTAATGTTTTGAAGTCCTGCATCACTTATATTGGTTTGTTTTGATTACTTTTATTCTGTTTTATTTTCCTTGGTTTTATCCTCTTTCAAATTAAAAAATATCAATTTAGTTCAAATTGATGCCATTCTTTTGTACAATTCAAAAATTTCACTCCTGCACAATGAAGTCATTTTTATTCACATTTTCCTATACAAATTATATTTTTACATGCCATGTATATCAATATAGATTTGTAATTATTGCTTATATTATTGTCTTTTAAGTCATGCAGAAGAATAAGAATTGCAATCAAAAAATACTTTTATTCTTCTTTTTATATTTACCTAGATTTTTCTTTACTTATTCTTTTTATTTTGTTATGTGGGTCTGAGTTACTTTCCAGTGTCTCATTATTTATACATGAAGGTCTCCTTTCAGAGTTTCTTGTATAGCAGATGTGATAACTAGAAATTCTCTCAGTTGTTATTTTTTAGATATATCTTAACTTGTCCATATTAGAAAGACACTTTTGTCATATGTAGGCTCTTGATTGACAATTTTTGCTTCTAATATACTGAGTAAGTTACTCCATTGTCTTCTGGCCTCATTGTTTTTAATAAAAAGTCAGTTGTTAGTCTTATGGTAGATTCCTGTATTAAAGGAGGGTTTTTCTTTTTTCCCCTGCTTTTAAGATCATCTATCTGTTTTAAGATTTACTATGTATAAATCTTTGTGTTTAACCTACTTGGAGTTGTTAAACATTTTTCATGTGTAGATTAATAAAATCTGAGCTTTGGGACATATTGTTTCTTTAACTACTATTTCTATGTCTTCTTTGCTCTCATTCTGAGCCTTCTCGTATATATATAATGGCATGCTTGATTGTGTTTCACATGTGTTTGATACACTGTTCTAATTTTTTCCTTCCTGTTTCATTCTGTTTGGATAATTTCAACTGACTTATATTCAAGTTTGCTTAATCTTTCTTCTGCCTTCTCAAATGTACTGTGAGTTTCTCCAGTGATTTTTTTCATTTCTATTATTACTATACATTTTATTTCTAGAATTTCTATCAAGTTCTTTTATGTAATTGTCTCCCTCTTGATTTTATGTATTTTAGAAAAGTTTTTTTTCATATTTTCATGTGGTTATTTATACATGATTTTTTCCCAGCTGTTCTAACGTATAATGATAGCTGATTTAAAATCTATATAGTATGTTCAGTATGAGGGCTTCCTCAAGGATAGTACTTACTGACTTTTGTCTCTGTCTGTCTATAGGTCATATTTTATTTTTTGTATATACTGAAATTTTTATTAAAAAGTGGATATTTAAAAAACTTTAACATTTATGATAATCAGATTATCCTCCCTTTCTATTATTTGTTATTATTGTTTCATGATTCTCTAAAATTAATTTCATAAAGCCTACCATATGGACACTAGTTCTCGGCCCAGTTATCTTAGTCATTAGTTAATGGTTAGGTAGACCTATTTTTTAATACTTGGAACAAAGAAGTCTCTCTATGTCAAGAATTTTTGTCAGTGTTGGAGCCTATCTTTAATATTCTGCAATGTAATTTATAGGTTCATTTTAACTAGGTCCTTTTAAAAATCTTCCAGTTTAACAAAGATGAGATCTTAGGACTTCCTTACACCCTTGCTGAGTTGGCACAGTCTTTCGCAGGCATGATGATTTCATGAATACAGGGAATATGTTGGAGTACTTTAAAACCTTCCATGAAATCTCACTTGTCAATTGGTCTTTTAAAGTTTGTTGTTTAGTCTGTTGTTTGTCACATATGTTGTCTACTATCACGTTGACACAACATACACCAATTACTTATGATGGTTTTCAACAAGTGTCCCAGGAGAAAAGGTTCATCAACACTGGGAAACTCCAGGTCAGGTTAAACGAAGAATTCTTCATGTGTAAGGTCTTCCCCAAAACCACCAGATAGTTAAAATATTGCTAATTCTCTGGAAACTAGATTCAGAGGGGCCCTACTCTTATTCTTTCTTTTCTAGTAGCTTCCAGGCTGTTGGTTTTCAGTTTGAATCTAGGCTTTTGGTTTTAGGGAATACCATGTAGCTGGGGAAGGAAAAATGGAATCTGGAAAATTAAACATTTTTAAACAAAATGTGCTATTTCTACTGAGAGGCATCAATTTTCACTGAATGTATGTTCCCATTAATTGCTGCTAGCCTTTAAATTCCACAGTTCTTCAAAGTTGATTCTGATATATTTGCCAATATTTTGTTCATTTTATGGAAGAGAAGATTTAAAAATATTTTGCTCTGCCATTTTGGCTTACCCTATTCTATTATTTGCTTTTAAATAGTGCTTGAAAGATATATCCTAGATATTACATTTATTAGTTCAATATTTCAATCTAGCACATTTTTATTATGTATACATAATACATTATCTCATTTTGAAACATAAAATCAGTGGTCTTATCTCTTGTAACAAATGCAGTCATGCTAAGTAGCATAATCTCCTAGAATTCACTTATATATAAATAGTGATTAAAATGTTTTGGGTGAAATGCTATATAAGTAAATAATTTAGAAATGTGGTGATGATCTTTATAGTGAAATAAAAGTTAAAATGACCAGAAACTATGATTTTTTTTCCAAAAACGTGTGGAAGTAAAAGAGAATATAAATAACATTCACAACTGTGAGAATTAAGGAATGAGAACAGAATTTGCTGTTGAACTATTATACTAAATTTTGAAGATAGTGTCGTTCCTGTGAGTACATTCCTCAGGCAATTTAGAGGTAACCTGAGTAAGTGAATAATCGCAATGTGAAACGGTTCTAAACAGAGGTGAGGCAATCACTGAAGAAGAAAGTTAGAAACAGAAATTTAGAGTTAGAAAGAGGTTTAAACAGCATCTAGTCCAACACATTCATTTTGTAACAAAGCAATGAAACAAGCAGTCTAAATCACTTGGCCAAAATCATATATTAAAGGATAGACCTGAAATCGCACGCTTCAGACTCAAGCCTAATTTCTTAACATTTGACAATACCTTGTCTTTCTTTCAAACTCCTTATATAATTGCCGCCAGTGCCTCCACTACGACAGTTTTGAGCACAGACTGAGGTTTGTTTAACATAAAATTTTCAGAAATACCTAGCTAGAAGCCTACGCATTCTGTTGTTATCAGCTTTTAGCATTCTCTTGTGTCTTTTTTTAAACAAAGAATCTCTCATTCTGTGTGTCAACACATTGTTATTGAATTCTGCAAATTCCAGGCACTTTATTAGGCTGTGGAGATGCAATGATAAATGAGTCAAAGCCCCTTCCCTAAAGCATATTGCAGCCAATTTGGAAGAAGAACTATTGTAAATCACAGAATCACAGGACAACTTGGTGCATACTATTCCTCAAATATGAGCAAAGGCATCGAAGACAAACCAATTAATTCTTCCTGGAGAAGTCTCAGAAAGTTTAACTTTGGAAATAGCATTTTAGTTTATGCGAGAATGATGAACTGCAGCGTTTTATAGAGGAAGACTCGGTGCATGATGAACAGATGGCACTGACAGTGAAGCAGCAGAGTGCGCTCACCCTGGGCACGGATCAAGGGACTGTGCACTCACTCTTCGTAACACATAGTCTCTGTAAAAACAGAGACAAAAGAGATTGGAGAGGGTAGAGCTGTTGTTCACACTAATATGCTCCTGGCCAAGGATTGTCGTGGCCCCTTTGGAGTGTTGCGCTGGTCTGATTCCACTGCATGGCTCAGGCACTCGTTTCCATTATAGGAGTGTGGGCAGCTTTATTCAGGGTAAATATAGTGGTCTTTACAAGCAGAAGAGTGAGGTACAAGAAGGATTGGGGCTATGCAATTTGAGCGGGACTTGACCCCATTCTTGCTTGTTTTGTTTTGCTTTGTTTTGTTTTGTGACAGGGTCTCCCCATGTAGTTCAGGCCGGCGCTGAACTCACTATGTAGCCCAGGATGGCCTCAAACTCACAGTGATCCTCCTGCCTCAGTCTCCCTGAAGAGATGACAGATGTGTGCTACTACACCCAGCCCCATTCATTTTGAAGATGGAGAAAAGAGGCCATAAGTCAAGAAATGTAGATGTTTTCTTGCAGTTGGAAACACACACACACACACACATGGAAAAGAGTATCCCCTTCAGTTTCCAGAAGAAATGCAGCACTGCCAACATCTGGATTTAAATCCAGTGAGACTTGTGTTTTACCCATATAAGAAAACAAATTTGTCTTCTTTCAACCTATTCTTTTGTTTGCTTTGGTATTTCATTACAGCAGCAACAGAAAGCTAAATACGGAGCCAAGGAACTATTTCAGGCAAAGAAGAACCCTAATCAGATGTTTTTCTGTTCTGTGTTTGGCAAGTGGTGTGGGGTGAGATGGACGGTGTCTGGAACAGCGATGAGGTTCTGCAGGCAAGAGTTGGAGTTCTGGGTCAGGGCAGCGTGGCCTTCCTTTCTTTCTGTTGTCATTGTTTATGTTCTGGAAAATCATCAGCTGATAACTATAATATTTCATTTTTCATATTTTAGGCACTTCATTAGGTATACAGAAAATATTTTCAATTTGTTTTCCATGTCTACAAACTTCTCTGTCATATTTTGTACATTCTTGTGTTATGTTCTGGGAATCTTTTGCAAATTTAATTTTCAGTTGATTTTTCTCTTTAGCCCTATCTGATGTATTGAATAGGCATGGTATGTTTGAAATTTTAATTTCTATTGTGACAGCATATTTTTCTGCTATTATTTCAGGTATTATTTTAATATTGTCTAATATCTTCAGTTTTTCTTGTCAGTCTTTTATATATCCTTAAACTTACTTTATTATTTATACCTCTTAATTGGACATAAGTCATAATCTGGTAATCAGTCTGTTAGTATGATTCAATTTTGTGGTTTCTGCAAGCTTTTCAAAATCTTGAATCTTTTCCTAACTTACTTGCCTTATAATTTTTTGACATATAATTATTGGAACTTCGTGAAACATTTACTTAGCTCTGGGCTTCAGAGATTTTTTTTCCAACCTTGACCTGAAAACATCACCCATTTAGGACAACCTAAAACTAATTATTTTACTTCGTTTTTGGAGGTCACAGAAATAGTGCTTATTCTACCCCCAAACCACTTGTTGATTGAGAATTTTACTGGTGATTGCTTATAATTCTCCTAACAGATCATTCTCTTTTCAGTTTTGCTTAGATTCTGATTTTTCTCAAGTCTAGGGAATCGTTTCTTCAAGGATACTTATTTTGGCCAAACATACTTTGCATCAGATTAGCCAAAGTGTTCTTAAGCAGGTATACTGCTTTTTTCAAAATCATTTTGACATATTTCAACCACCTGAGACCTTCCTGACAGTAGATACCTTATATTTTCTATCCATCTGTGTATCCTCTGGGCTGATATGGTTCTAATACATATTGGACATGAAACAAATCATTGTTGAATAAAATAATAAGTAAACTTTGAAGTAATTTAAAAGTAACACAATATTCTTGGTTGATGGCTTGATTTTAACATCATTTCAGGATTAATGACAAAGAATAATTGAACATGGTTATGAGTTCCCATAAATACAAACAATTAAAAGCAGATTACTACCTAAACTAGAACAGTTCATATTGGCAGAAACTTTTCAGTATTATCCAAATGGGTAATTCTAAACAATATATGCAACAAAAATTCACTCATCTAATTTTGTGGGGGATGAAGGAATGTGCACCTCCCCCCACCCAGTCTAGTGGATTTGTTTGAAGGTAGTTCTTTCCAAAAACCCAAACTTAATTTCAGTAAAAAAAAAAAAATTAGTAACCACTATCTCTGGAGCTCTTTAAATTTGATTCTTATTTATCATTTCCAGCACATATATGAGGTTTCAAAGGAACAACCTGTTGGTACAATCGAGCAGATCTAATATTACTCTTTTGGAAGGTAGGGGTTCTGCCTGTTGGAGCTGTAAAGTTTGTAAACTTGGTTAAGACACAAGCCAGTCTTTGTGGTTGACATAGTTGCTTTGATCAATAACACAAATATTTCTCACTTCTTAGTCCAAAAAACCAGCTAGAAACATGAACATTCAAAGAGAAAATAACGAGAAATCTTAACTATTCCTTCTGTTTCCTTGCAAAATCTCTATTACTATATCCATGAGACTATCAGAAAGTCACTTATTTGGAATTTATTATCTTGGATGTCCATAGAAAAATGTTCACAGCACTATTATTCAACAATTCTTGCCTTTTACTGGATGGAGCACAATATAAGAAGTGAGGATGAATTTTTTGTTATTAAAGGTACAGGTGTTTCTACATGCACAATTCACTTCTTATTTAAGACATACTTATTGAACATTTATGTGCCAAGAAAATAAAAGTTTGTTTTGTTGAGAAATGGTATGCTACCATTTATTAGATAATTCAAATTATACAATGCATTCCCTCTTTGTTTTTGTTGTCAAGAAGCTCAAAGTTAATTTGGGGCCAAGTGACTGATTTTCTTTAACCTAGCAATTCTAGTGAAATACTCTTTACTCTTTTTATGTCCTCCCAATCTCCACTGTCTTCTTTGGATCTTATAGTTTTACATGTATTCATACAATCTTATTTGGTTCTATATATCTATATTTAATGACTCAGATATAGGCAAGGTCATATATAATAGACAATGGTACAGCAGAATGATATTTTTATTCTTTGTCAACAGCAGTCCATGTAAGTATTAAGTTATGAAGATTATGGTAAAATACACCAAGTATGTCAGGTTAAGTGACTTCTATGTTACATAGAAACTATAATACATGAGTTATGCAAACTTGAACTACTGAAGTTCGTTTTAAGGGTTTGTCTGACTTTCCTTGCTTTTGTTTTATCATAAGATCAGATGAGGAGCTTTGGTGAAATGCCATTTATTGCTGTCTGTAGCATTTCAAAGACCATTTGCCTGATCCAGTAAATACAACTCTGATACTAGAAGCTTTTTTTCTTACCAGTTGGGCATGATGATATCACGAGTTAAATTGTGTAGCAGGTTAAGCTAAAATATAACAATGCCAATATTAATGCAAGGGCTTTTAAAGAAGACTGTTTATTATTATTTGCTAGCAGAGTATGATGATAATTTATCCAAACAAAATCTTAATGATTTAGAAACCGTAGCTTAGGATGCACTAAACTGCAGCACAGAAATAAAGGAGGTACGTATTTTAGAAGATAATAAAAAATCGTATCTTATAATCCCGTATACTGCATGGCATATCTAAATCATTTAAAGAGCCATCTCCTTCAGTTATCACAACATTATGAGGTACCCGGCACAAGAATGTTATCTCAGGCTCAGAAACTCAGTTCTAGGTTTTAAGTTTCTCCCATAGCAATTAAAGTAAGTAAACAAGATTCCTTTGTATCATGTACATATTGCTAAAATAATGACTAATGTTAATAAAATAAAATTGCAAAACACGAACATTCTTCAGGAAGCAACTATAAAGATGAGAGATGAGAGGGAAGATTACTAGGTCTATTACATTTTCCAGAAGACAAGAGACACTATGGTAGCCATTGTTGATTTCCGGCTGTCTTGTTTTGAAGTCCTGTATTGCTTGCATTGTTCTGTTCTACTCTGTTTTGTTTTGTTTTATTCTCTTTAAAATAGAAAAAGTTAAATAAAATATAACTGAGAAAATTCTAACATTTTTTCATTCTAGATTATGCTTCTGTAGGTGTCTGTTATGACATTTTATTGGTGTATGAAACTTTTAATCTCAAATAGTGAAATTTTTAGTGAAAGATCCCTTGTGTTTGTCATTGCAAGATTTATCCATGGTTAAACAATAGGGAGGAGAGGGGCTGGGGATTTAGCTCAGCGGCCTAAGCACCTGCCTGGCAAGTGCAAGGTCATGAGTTCAATCCCCGGAGCTGAAAAAAAAAAAATAGTAAGACGGAGTTGCCGCACCTTGGCTGGTATCTCCCTCCAAAACCTTGGACTATGAACTTATTTGAACCAAAGTCTTACAGATGCAAGTAAGGTGAAGGTCCTAAAATGAGACTATCTTGGAGTTATGATGGAATCCCAAACCAATGACTAATCTTGTAAGAGACAGAAAAGGAGACTCAGGGGAGAAATCTAGGGAAAGATAAAGCAGAGCATGAGTAATATGACTGCAAACCACAGGCCCCGAATCCTCCAGGAGCTGGATGAGGCAAGAATGTGTCCTGGCCTTTGGAGGGTGGGTGGCCCTGCTGACACCTCGATTAAAGACTTGGCCTCCTAAACTGTGAGGGAGTAAGTTTCTGTTGTTTTAAGCCACAGAGTTTGTGGTGATTTGTTACAATAGCCCTAGGAAACAAACACATGTTGAAATCCAAGGCACCAGCTTTATTTCCAGATTTGAGTCCATCTTGCATTAAGTCCTAGAGAGATTCCAAGAAGCCAAAGAAGCCAAGATTCATGTCTTGCCAATCTGTCACATTGTTCAGTGTCCAATGTCATTTGGGTCCATTTCAAATATACAGGAAACAATGCCTTTCCCAACAGCAATAAAGATAGATGGTCTCCTGGAACATGGTGAGGAAAAGAATGTTCTTTGTGTTTGCTGAGATTTTCTGAAAATTTCCAGACTTCTAAGTTGTTTTCCTTTACCATTTGTGGGAGTGATACAGAATTGGAACTCAAGTTGCCAGGGGAATCCTACATGCAAATAAACTCTGTCATGGGTGGAGGACGATGAAATCCAGGGCCCAGCAGGTTCATGATAGACCCCTTCCCGTACTGAGCACTCACTGGGGGATGAGCCCAGAGGACGCTCAGGCTGAGTCCAGATCCTCAGAACATGGAAAGCAGCTGGAGTTGAGGAAGGAGAATCTGTAGGTTTCTTGACTTCGTTGGGCCCACACCTGGTGGAGACCATGCTGGAGTGGGAAGCACACCAACATCTCCATCCCTCACACTGACCCTTGCAGGAGAGGGGCTGCATGTGTCCTCAGCTTGAGTGGCCAGGGCAGAACCTCAGCTGCCCCTGGCAAAGGAGCTTGTTTTGTGTTTCCACACGTTCTTGGCAGGAAGACCAGAGAAAAACATCAGTGTTGGAATGAGCGACATGCTGGTGTAGTATGGCTCACTGCTGTGTGAACAGCAAATCACTTTTCCATCTGTCTGTGAGGCTCCCATGTGTGCTGCAGGTTGGCGGGTGTAACCCATCCCCTCTTACTCTCTGCTCTTGGATCCACCAGTAATCGATGTTACAGGGGGTGCCTTCAAGCACTCATGAGACCACAAAGATTTATTTTGAGTTAATGCTTTTTCCTCTTTTCTCTTTTTCCATTCCCTTTCTCTCCTCTCTTTTTCCTTCCTTCCCTCTTTGTCATTCTTCTTTCCTTCCTTTCTTACTTTTTCTTATTTTTCCTCTTATTCTGTTGCTTTTCCTTATTCTATATGTCAGTGAATCATGGATGGTCTTAAATGGAATTGGGGAGAAGGATTAGGAGGCATGGAGTTGA